>UXGD01003812.1:0-19111 GCA_900474315.1 Torymus auratus
CGGGCCGAAAATACCACATTCGCGTTTCGGAGCCGGGAGCGAAAGTGGTACTTTCGGCCAGGGTATGGTGAAAAATATATATTTAAGTACCTTTCCTAATCCTATAACAACAAATAAACACTAAAATTCACTTTCACCCTGAACCCTGTATCCAAGCGTCGAGTTTACTCCCTCCCCCCTTTTCCAGAAGTTGTGAATTTCCTATACTTGATGACGCGTCCCTCCAAGCCACGTGTAAGAAGCATTATGATTTTATACCGTATACTTATTCTAAAAAAATGAAACGCATTCAAAATGATCTCGACACCCTAAGAAAAATCAAAACACAATCACTTGTGAATCTCGAAAAATCGGGCGTAAAAAATCGGTTCTAATTTGCTTGGTCGACCCATCGTCTGCGCATGCTCGCGCTCTACGGGGGCCGCCGAGACGCTGACGCCGAGAGGGGAAGTAAGCTGGCGGCGAATCGGCGACTGTTGCTTGTTGGCTGTGGCAGTCAACCTAACCCAACCCTCACCGGCGTCGTCTATAAAAGTAGTCCAATTCCCGCCTCGCTTCATTCTTCCGAGTGACACTGACGAACTTGGTTCATCTCAGTTGTTCAATAACTAACAACATCGAGTTTCAACAACGCCGAGTTTCAACATCTTTTTCTATAACCAAGGTATATACTTTATTCATATAATTTCAGCTACTGCTTACAGCGGGGCTTGGATTCTATAGTGAATGTTTTAAGTGCCGACGAAGTAACGGATTTTCATTGTACGTAAAGTGTGTAACGCGTGTGTTGCCGCCTTGTCAGCGACCCGCGTGGATAGTTTTCGCGCGCGCCCGCTTATGCGTCATTGTGGCCTTGACTTTTAGCGTCGATTTTTCCCTCCCCCCTATGTGCAACCACTACCGTAAAGGAATCTAGAACGCTTTTCCACTCCTTTTCGAGTAACTGTTGGTTGTGCGTCATGTACAGTGAAGAAAATAACACTGAGATCCCGAATTTTAACGTTTGAATTTTATGCACTGTCAGCTAAGGATGACCGCTTGTGATGGGGCTCTTTGTTTACGTTCGGCGCCTAGGTCGCGTGCGGCGATGTTACCGTTTGTATCTGTTGGAATATTGGGAATGGTTTTCTTATTCAAAATTTCGAATCACCTAATTTATAACGTGAATTAAAATGTATTCTTAGAAGCAACATTTTGAGTTGATACTGTAATTTAAAATCTGAAATTACTGATTTTAATCGTATTCTTGGAATTCAACGGTGTACATTATAAGTCTAACAAGTTACATCGAATTTTTGTGTTATTTTATTGGTTTTTCAATTGTTTAATGTGTGGTTTATTTTTTAGATGACTAATCCAACGATTAAACTGAAGAGCAATGATGAGGTAGTCTATGACGTTGACGTCAAGGTGGCACAACGCTCTCAGACAATCAAAACTATGCTGGAGGATTTGGGCATGGATGACTGCGATGAACCTATTCCTCTCCCAAATGTTAACTCAGCTATTTTGAAGAAAGTGATTGAGTGGGCTACTCATCATAAGGATGACCCACCTTCCTCTGATGATGATCATGGCACCGAAAAACGCACTGATGACATCTCAGAGTGGGATGCTGACTTCCTTAAGGTACAATCTTTTTCTTTTTTATTTAATATTTCAAGGTTTAATGATCTCTATTAATCCTATTTTAGCTTATTGGTTATAACTATTTAGAATATTAATATGATTTTTTCAAATGTAGGTGGACCAAGGCACTCTCTTCGAACTGATTTTGGCAGCCAATTATCTGGATATTAAAGGATTACTGGATGTAACTTGTAAAACGGTTGCCAACATGATTAAGGGGAAGACCCCAGAGGAAATACGTAAGACTTTTAATATTAGGAATGATTTTACGCCAGCGGAAGAAGAACAAGTCCGCAAAGAAAATGAGTGGTGTGAAGAGAAGTAGATTGATTATGATTGTTCAAAGTTCACATTAGTAAATTAAATTCATTTTTTATCACATATGTTCTCAACAAATTTCAACAAATAATTTTTTTCTTCGAATACAACTTTAAATAATCTTGTAATAAAAAAATTTAATGATTTTTTTGAACAACAATTAACTTTTTCAATGAAATTTTCTTAACAAGATTAAATGATATTGAAACATTAAAACACAGTAATTTTTGTTTCGATTTATGCAATAATAACATTGATTTATTTAATTGAATCAATGGGATTTAAAAATAAATTGTGTTAGAAAAATTGGAAAACTAATTTTTTATAATGATATAAGAATCTTTTGTACTATTATTTAAATATTAATTATTTAAAAATCAAAGGTAAAAGTTAAAGAATTCTCTTAACTTTGATTAAGTGTAAAGTTCCAACAGTACAAGTATTTTTATAAATAGAAATCGTTGTAATATAATGTAATAATAATGAAGAATAGAGTACTGTTCAAATGTTCTGTATACATAATACATGTACTTAACCATGTTTAACTGTTTTAATAAAGTTTTGTATTTTGTAATTTAAAATTATAGCCCCTTTATTATTTCCAATTGAACTCGGAATTTATTTTCATAATGTACAAGTTACAGTATTGCAGTAAATTTTAGCATGCTTTACAAAATAAAAATTGACAATTTTTTTCCGTGGTTTTAAACTAGAAAATTTAATGAAATGTCAACTGATTATAATATTACTTCTCAAAGTCATTGAAAGAAAGATGTTAAATTTAAAAAATATGTATAACAGATGAATGTGTTAATTTTTGTTTTTATCAGTAGTTTTCTTTAATCTTTCTGATGTATATTAATTTAAATAAATTTTAATATTTTTGTTTAGGGGCGACATTCCAGCTCTCAAAGAAACCAGGTGATGATGATAAAAAAGTTATGTCTGATGATCAAAAGCCGATGGCTGATAATAAAAAACTGATGTCTAATGATAAAAAATCGGGAAAAGAAATAGTTTCTGAAAATGATGTTATACTTCAACATACTGACAAAATGATTGAATATGGAGGTTTTTTATAAATCATAAATGATAGAAAACTGGAACATTTGTTGATAAAATCGATTACCATTGAGAATTAGTCTTACATTATTTATAGAGTTTAATACTTAGTTTAATACTAGACATAGAATAATTTTTCTATATGGAAGCATCTGTTGATAGCATCTATTACCATTGAGAATTAGTTTTACATTATTTATAGAGTTTAATACTGAGACACAGAATAAACTAGTTAAAATCGTTGATTAATACTAATGAATGACTGACAGTATTATTGTGATTACAGATTTTAAAATATTAGTAGATTGTCTTATGCACTTATTAGTTCGTTATGCCGTTTTCTACCTCGCTATTAAGTTCCTAAGGAAAAACAGTTTTAATTATATGTCATGATGTTGGCGTTTAATTTTATAAGTTTTTGTAATAAAGTTTACTTATTAACTATCTAAAAACGTCTATTATTTAAATAAACAATTTTTCCATAAAATAATGTTTATTTTCATATACAGAAATATTATCGATCAAAAGATTTCGACTTCACATTTCAGTCAGAATTTTCTCCGACCTCATCATTTCCTGATAACACACATAGATAAAATTGAATCTGCAACTGAGCATGATGACATTGTACTATCGAAAAATAATGACATTTACGTCGTATGGAATATTGTAATTCATTTGAGCAATAATGAAAAATATTATTGAATCTACAGATGTCGATACTTAATGTGGTTTTGCAACAAATAATAAAATTCAACAGTAATTAGTTATCGAAACGATTAAAAATGTTTATTGACTGGAATTTCACACTAACTTTAAAGATAAATTTTTACATATACAGTTTCAAGTATTTTCATAAAAAATAAATTGTTGCAGAGCGATTCGAATTAAATTTTTTTTTGATATTTAATAAATTAGTTTCAAGTATAGCATTGCATTTGTAAATCAAATATTTGTCTATTTAGAATACCTATTAATTAAGAACTAAATACTATAGTAATAATAATATGTATAATAATTCAATCATTGATTGCATACAATTTTTGCAAAATAAATAATATGATTATACGAAGTTTTTTAAGTAATAGTAATAGTAATAATGCCAAGTCTCATACCCAAATGTATACCGCATTATTAATTCAATCGGAGTAAAGAAGTGGGAGAAGGGAGAAAAAAAATTCTAAACAGGCTTGATTACTTTAGTATATGAAAATGAGAATCGTTCCGATCGGGAACCAATACTATATACTCAATTGAGTGCCCGTTACAGTTATTGTTATTAGTCGAATCAAGTATCTGTATACATAATATGATAAAGAATTTCTATTACGTTTACTAGAGCAGCGGTGCTTCAGTTGTTGGTCTTGTCTGCGTGCGTGTATTATTGAATGCCTATAGATATATTTGAATGTGATTAATGGGGAGATTGACAATAAAAAAAATTAGTAAACGGTGAATTGTTTTTTATTTGTATTACATATATTATAGAAACAACGAATTACAATAAGTTTTCGGTTATAAATAGAAAATTATTTTTCACTACGAAAATTTTGAAAAACCAATAGGATCGAGTTGTTAGATTCACGCGAGCTTTTACAGGCAACACAAATATATACATACCTATTGCTTATATATTGGGTTAATCAAAAATTTCTTGATTGAATTTGCATTACTTATTATTACTTCTTAAATTATAAAACTTTTTAAAAGTTTTCCTTGAGATCCTATGCAAAATTCAAATAAAATTTTTATACTTAAAAATAAGTAATAGTATTATAGAATAACACTATATTAATTATTTAGGCCCGCGAGAGCGAGAGAGACATTCGCGGAAGAAACCTCTCTCTCTCACACTCACGGGTTTAAATGGTTATTCCATTGAATTTTTTGGAACAGCATTGGATATCACGCACCCTTAAAATCTCTTGATAAAACACGAAGGAAGCAAATAATAGTAGCGGAGATGAGTAAACATTCATCCCTTATTATATATACCAAGAACTATAATAGAAAACATATAACTTAGAGCTAAACGATCCGAAATCTCTCGAACCAACATCTCTCCGTTCCTCATCCTCTGTACTCATATACGCACCATTACCATCATTGAGGGACGTTTTTACGCGAACCAGTCCGCAAGTTATGTCGGCGGCCCTGAGAGCGGCTTCTCGGCACGCGAGAAAAGTTAATTGAACTTGCGCGTACACACTTGTATACACATTTATGCGAGAGGTCTCGTTCCAAGAAATCCAAAAAATTAGCCTGTTATATATATTTGTAAATAACATTTCGGATGAAAAAAGTCAAATCCGTGTATTATTATCGCGTCACTTTGAAGTATTTTTGATAAAAAGTATTATTAACAAACTCAATAGATTATTGATTTTCGAGGTGTTACAATTTTCACTCTAGTGAAAATATGTAAGACTCTCCTGGTCGTGCCTAAAAAACCATTTCATTTCTCTCTGCCTCTCGCACCCGTCCATCACACGCACGCGCGTACGTAAATCCAGTTCTCCACTGCCACGCGCGCGAGTCGTAAAGTATATAGTCGCAGGCTCTCAGTACCGCCGCGATCGGCAGTCGCGAGTGCGCGCACGTCGAGATAAGAAGGTGGTACCAGGCTCCAACGTGTGCGCGTATATAGTATAAGGGACTAGCCGTGTAATAAGGTAAAAAGATTCCTAATTGATAGTGTGTGGTCAGCTCTGCGAAAAAGAAACTTTTATCGGTTGCGGCGGGTAGTTGGTTTCGGAGATTTCACTGGCTTATTGAGGTTTTTATCGCGATTGTTGGTGGTAACAGATTGTACTTGGTAGATAAGTACAGAAGTGTATGCATGTGTGCCATTTTTTGGTAAACCGTCGTTGGTTATCCACTTGAATGAAGTACGTGATCGTATATAATTATGTATAGTATTTTTTTTTAATATTTTGTTAACATAATGAATGAATCACGATTTCGATAAAATTATAGATATAATACATACGTTAACTTTAATTTCTTATGCATTTCTTCTAATTTTGCTGGAACAGAACATCTCTATATATATTATTCCTATACCGACGCGCTTTTCCCCTCAGATGCTTAACGCAGGTCAAATTCGCCTGCCGCATCACTTTTACAACTCCGATCTATTGTGCGAACATTTTCCGCGGGCTATAATTCTTAACTTTCCCTTATATTGTCTCTTCCACAATTTATACCCTGGGGGAAGTATACCTAACTATAAGGGTAGCGTCCCGAAGAACAGCGCGAAAGGTATGTAGTTTTCCCTTGGACACGGTCGCAGTAACTTCTTACAATATACGTCAACCAAGTTCACGATTTTTATTTTTCCACGTGAGTGTTTCCGTTTCTTTTTACGTATGGCGTTATTTTAATGTTATTTATTTATTACTAGACTATTTATATTTATATGATGTAAATTTTGTAGAAGGTATATTGACAGCTTACGTCGTACGTAAGCTGATATTAGGTATAATATAGTTCATTATAACACTTTAATAACATATAAAAAAATAACTTAAAAGTAAAAAATATCTAACATTTAATAAAATGTTAGTATTTAAACTACGAGTTTTTATATTTCACTATTTTTCTAATAGACATAATTAATAGTTCAAGATTTATTACATAACTCGCGTAAACACTTTAATTGTCGATATGCCACGTAGGCGTCTATTAGAAAAATTGATAAGCAGTGTATACACATCACGACATTTTCTAAAAGCATTACATGATTTATTTTATAGCTAACTATTTAAATTGGACTCTATAATGATCGTTCTATTAAAAAGAAAAAAAAACCTGCTCGCGCATAATTATTAGAATCTAGAATCGGTTAGAGCGATCGTGATAAAAATATACACATTTTATTCATTAATATTCATAAAAGACAAATTGCCAGAACGATCGATAATTTTAATGTGTAATATATAAACTAAAAACAGATATATTAGCTGTGCCAATTTCGTAAACAGAATCGAACGATCGGTTACTGTTGAAGAAAAGATAAATTAATTCCGGTACGAGTTGTTGAACTTTCTATTAAAACGAACAGAGCGAGTACGCGGAGAATTTGGAAAACTATATAAAGAAAGATCCGCACCAACAAACAACTAAACCTAAAATAACCGTTATTAAGAATTATTCTAATAAGTATAAAATAAATTATCTAAATCTCACATATACAAGTACTCAACAAAAGAATCCGCTCATCAATTATTTTAAAGCTATCAGAAATCAGTCAATTACACATTTCTCTCTCTGCTATCAGAAACCGCACTTGCAAAAGATACACACACGTGCATCATCATATATATTACTTATGCGTATCAGCTCCGCGTATTCCAGAAATCGCGCTATACGATAACAACACCCCATACTTACGCGCAAGATAATATAATATCCAACAAAGCTTGCACGCCGAAAAACTTGAAAGTCGCGCGATAAGAGTCTACTCTCATATCGAGCCCCCCAAGCGTGAAAAACATGACAGCTAAGCACACTTTTGCGCGCGGGGGCGTATATTATATTATCTGTGTGTAATTAGGTGCATCGATGATATCCAGATAAGAATTCGAATAAATATAAAGTCAAGTGAGTGGAATGCGGATTCGAGGGACGATCTGGTGCGCGCGCGTCTGTACATGTACAGCAGATCCATCACGATCAATTTGAATAACAGGTTTTTACAGGGGCGTCGTTGATCTTCGTCGGCTTTAGTGGTACGGTGTACATACATACATATATTCGTGCGGGGTTTTCATGGTGTAAGCAGCCGAGCCGTTCTCGTATGTACATATAGTTATATTGGAATAGAAAATTTCATTGTACTTTGATTGTAAAATATTTTTTTAATGTACCCAATTTTCAAAGCGCGATTGATTATTGTATAGCGATAATAATGATTAACATCAAAAGAAACCCGAATTTGATCAGATTAAACAAATATAATCGTATACTTATCTGTGTGCAGTAATTTTATTATATTATTTGTTATAATACTGACCACTTTGCTATCTCGTAAAGTCATTCATGCGCCCTAGTTGTAGCGGTTTATGTACTAGCAAGATTGCTTCACTCGCAAGTACACCATTGCAAATAAATCCAGTATAGAAACCGATTCGATAACGATATAATCCATATAATTATCTCTATTATCGACAGCACAAAGTTTCCGCGATCAAACGACATTTCCACCATCACCAATCAATCTCTCTAAATTTCAGTGTACTTAAATAGTCGTCACCCTTGTTCTTCCCAACCCACAACGATGAACTCGATGCGAGGTCTGATCCGCGCGCTACCGCGTCGCACCCTGCACACAACGAGCTCTACCTCGTCACAGCACCTGCCGTTGAACATCCTCACGGAGGACGAGCAAATGATGAAGGAGACAGTGGCCAAGTTAGCACGTGAGGAGGTCCTGCCATTGGTGAAGAAGATGGAACGCGAGCATAAGATCGACGAGGGTCTGCTGCGAAAGCTCTTCGAGAACGGATTGATGGGCCTGGAGGTGCCGGTCGAGTATGAAGGTACCGGATGTAACTTCCTCACGACGATACTCGCCGTTGAGGAGCTGTCGAAGGTCGACGGCGCCGTTGGCGCGCTTGTTGATATTCATAATACGCTGGTCAACTCGCTGATTAAGAAGGTGAGATGATTTAATAGTATTATGAGCTGTTGGAATTTTTTGGTTGTGGGGGTATAGAGAGTTGGTTATTCTCTCTTGACGAGCTTGAAACGAATAGTTGAAATATTTAAATTTCTTGAAGTGATAATATAATATTTTTTATGATTTGAATGGTCCTATTTTGTGCAGATTATTCTCTGAAAATGTCTATACGAATTTTGGAAAGAAAATGAAAAATCTGAAAAAATATATAGTAAAAATAACTTTCGTTTGTATGTTGGAAATGACATTATACATTTAAAATGTAGTTTCCACTGCGATAAAAAGTTGAAATATATATTTCATTAAAAAAATAGAGTACAATAAAAACGTAGAAACTTCATTCCTTCTGAAAGTTTTTTAATGTATCATGCATCATGATGTATAAGCTGTACAATTTATCCCTAATCATTAATTTCTTTCCGTGTAATAATTATAACCATAACCATCACATAAACTCACGAATACTTTACGAATCTTAGGTTGCCAGCGAAGATCAAAAGAAGAAATACCTACCGAAGCTGGCGAACGAGTACGCGGGGAGCTTCTGTTTAACAGAACCGAGCGCCGGCTCCGACGCGTTCTCCTTGAAAACAGTAGCGAAGCGTGACGGCACTGACTACGTGATAAACGGCTCTAAGATGTGGATCTCGAACTCGGACATAGCCGGGCTCTTCCTGGTCTTCGCAAACGCAGACCCGAGCCAGGGTTACCGGGGCATCACGACCTTCTTCGTCGAGCGCGACACACCCGGACTGACAGTCGCCAAGCCAGAGGATAAACTCGGCATCCGCGCTTCGGGTACCTGCATGATACACTTCGAGAACGTGCGCGTACCCGAGGAGAACATACTCGGCGAGTTCGGCAAGGGGTACAAGTACGCTGCAGGGTTCCTGAATGAAGGCAGAGTTGGCATCGGCGCGCAGATGATCGGCATCGCTCAGGGCGCTCTAGACGCCACAATACCGTATACCCTCGAGAGGAAGCAGTTCGGCAAGCAGATATTTGAGTTCCAGTCGCTGCAGCACCAGGTTGCTCAGGTATAATTCGTTGATTATTATATTGTGGTAGAAAATTTATATTTAATGTACTTATATATTATTATAATCGAATTTACAGGTGGTAACGGAGCTGGAAGCAGCGCGACTTCTCGTCTACAACACGGCGCGGCTCGTCGACGCCAAGAAGGACGTGATGAAGGAAGCGGCGATGGCCAAGTACTACGCCTCGGAAATAGCCCAGCGCGTCACCTCCAAGTGCATCGACTTCATGGGTGGCGTTGGCTTCACCACCGATTTCCCCCAGGAGAAGTTCTTCCGGGATAGCAAGATCGGTACGATATACGAGGGCACCAGCAACATGCAGCTGTCCACCATCGCCAAGGCTCTACGCAAGGAGTACTCGTAGACGATGATATTATTGTGTTTTTTGGAGTATATGCGTGCGAATTTATAGCGTGTGTGTGTGATTGTAAATATCGAGGTGATTTTGATGATACCTTATTATTGCAAATATATTATATATACAAATTAAGGTTACATATAAAGATAATGTTATGCGAAAATTTTGTATACCATTATATTCAGTGGTTTATTGTAACCAACTGAGCTCGCAACGTATTAATAAGTTATTTCGTATAACATATATTACAAATATTTCTTATAATTTTCTTGATTTTACTGTAAAATGTTTATGTTGTCCGATATATTACTCGTATATAGAGTATTTTTTGTACTGAGATTATTATAGTTGAAGTAAAAATCTTTCTTAAGAAAAATCATACATGTTTTTATTTATTTACGTAAAAGTCATTCCGTAAATAAGGTTTAAGGTGGCACTGATGGCTAATAGGGAAGTCGATAAATAAGGAAAAAGAAAAATACCTATATACTTACTGTAAGTACGAATTTTAAGATTTTTATTAGTTTTGTTTTTCAAAAATCAAGAAACAGTGGTAAATAACTTATTTATTTTACAGTAACTTTTCTTTTTGTGACTTATTTTGATTTATGCAACATTAAAAATTATTTTTTGGGACAACTATTTTTAATGCACAAAATCAGATTTTCAAATATCGCGCTTTGGAGAGAGTCACTTTTTTAGTGACGCTATATAATATGAATGAATGAATCGATGGTATATAATTTTAGTCGAATTTTTGCGACTTATTATTACGGCTGAGTTAGTTAACAAATTATTAAGAAAAAATAGATCCAAAACAAAGTAAACAATGCTTACGGATAATAATTTTTTACGTTGAATGAATTATAGTTAATAAGTAGTTTGAAACTAGGTTCAAATAAAAGTCTTGTATTTTACGAAAAATTGCGAATATTCTAAAACTAACAATTTTTTCTATAAATTCAAAATTCTCTAAAATATCTAATTCAAATACTCAAAATTTTCGTGCACCTATATAGGTACGTGAATGGCGCCACATCGCCGTCAGCGCGTCATACACGTGCAGCGTCACAAAAATCCCGCGAAAAAGGTAAAAAGCTATATATATCACACCGGTCATTTGCGCTGGTCGTGAAACTGCCTGGTGCCCATTCTTACCTCAGGACAAGAGAAGTAAATGCGTTTGCCTGGAGAAAGCGAGGAGCCGAGGAGATGATGAAGGCGTCGACGAGCGTCTTCCTCGCGGCCATCCTCGTTTCGGCGACGGCCGCCGCTGGAGCATCGTCCTGGGATCGCGAAGCCGGTGAGTGTACACCTAACCTTTACGGGTTGCTCCGGTTTGCTTGCCGGATTGTTTTTTTAACTTTTTCTTTTAACTTATCAAGTTTTTAACATTTACATTGTATTTTTTTAGTCCACTTTATGGAACCAGGTGACTGGATTGAAAATGATAAGCCGGGTCTGCGAATTTTTTGCCATAATGCCAAGTCAAAGTATATTATACATGTTTGGAAGACTGTGATTGTAAGTTAATGGATTTATTCAATTTTTATCTGTTTCTAAAAGAATAATGTAAAATTTATAAAATTTTGTTCTTGTAGATGAATCTAAAGACTAACTTAGAAACTTATGAGCTGTACGATGGAACATCACCTCACGAAGTTGTTGAGAAACATGAAGAAAATCAGAAGTACTGGAGGTTTAGTTTGTTCGGCACCAAGAAGAGTAAGCAATTCCGAATCAATCCGTTTGAGGACAGTTGCATTGGTGTTTACATGAGTCAACATAACAATCAATTTGGGTATAAAATGATAATGACTCAAAATAGTAAGTATTTCTATCTTAATATATTATTTATTTTTATTATCATTATTATATATTCATTATTTCTCAAGGTACTGATACATGGAAAATAACAATGATGGTGCTTGGTATGTTCCTATTTTGGTATGCTCAGAAATTGAGTCGAAATACATTGTTCTATTATATTAGTGGAATTACTATTGGAATTTCATTGTCTATTGTTATTTTAATATATTTACTTGGAAAATTATTACCAAAGGTTAGTTATCACATTTTAAACTTTTACTAACTTAATATCACAAATAAATCAATAATTTATTATTTTAGGGTAAATTTATGTACTTAATGGTAGCGACAGGTTATACTGCGAGTTTTTATGTCGCTCAAATGCTCTGGGAAAATGCTCAAGTAATAGCTATGCAATATCGAGACTATGTATTATATTATATTCTTGCAACTGCCTTAATTAGCTTTATTATTTGTTACCGATTTGGTCCCATTACAAACACAAGGACAAAAAATATAATTCAATGGGTTCTTCAAGTGAGTAGAATTTTCTTGAAAAATTATGATTTACTAAAATTATTTTTAATATTTATGCACCTCCATTTTAGCTCTTTGGATTAGCATTAATATATCATAGTAGCTATTTTCGGGAAGCATCAACAGCCTTTTGTGTTGTACTAGTCTTATTTTACAATTTTCCTGTTGTCTTCCTACACAAAGGACGTAAATACTGGTGAGTTATATACATATTCGCTGCTGGATTAAGACTGCCCAACTTTATTATTTATTTGACGCTTCTAAGTAATATAAGTTTTTTTTACACATTATCTTTGTTTGCTATATTTATTTATTATTAGAAATCAGTGAAATGTTTTTGTTGTACGATAGAGTTGTGCTTTTGTACATTTATCTTTTATAATAAAAATGAAATAATCTATTGTGGGTGTGTTTTGTGAATTTAACACTTGACTTTATAATATCGCACATAATCGATAGTATGTTTCTTAAATTTCAATGGGGATACATTAGGAAACATATGTTTCCGGAACGTCGTCGCCTGCTTACGGACGACGAATACCGTAAGGAGGGTATTGTAGAAACCAAGAAAGCATTGAAGGGTTTAAAAGAGTATTGTCACAGTCCTGACTGTAATCCATGGAGGACTGTCTTAAAACTAAAAGATCCAATCAGGTATAGTATTTTTTTGATTGAAAAATTATAGATTTTTTATTTTTAAAATACGTTAATTAATGCGATTACTATAATTATATTTTTATATTTCAGATTTGCAAAATTTATGGAAGGAGATCAACATCTGTTGGAAGATGAATCAGTGGAACATGATGATGAACTTACAAAGCTTATTGAAGAATGTGATTATACAGACGACGAAGAATATGAAAATGCTAAATTATAATTTTTTCATATTCAAGGTTGTATAAATGAAACTTTTGTTGATCAGTGACAATCACATTTTAAGAAAAGAGAGACATTTTTTTGCTCTTTTTGAAATATTGTATATTTTGATATGACTTTTATGTACATTTACAATATGATAAAATCAAGTTGAATTAGATGTACAAAAATGTAGGTAGCATCTATTTTTGGTTTGATGATAAAGAAATTTAGTTTAATATTTATGAAATACCAAACAAAATTTAGTTATTGAATGAAAATATTAATTCTAAAGTAATTTTTATATTATTGATATTGACATATATTTTTTTCTTTGCATTTTTACTTATAAAAATATTACTAATTTAAACTTCAGTATAATCTCTTTATAATGATGCATGACTTCAAGTTGCAACTACTGAGCAAATGTTTGTTTTTAAACCGTTTGTTGTTTGCCTATTTATTTATTATTTTTCTTTTTAAATTTAATCGTTACTATTTTATGTTTACTTGATATCAATAATGTTTTTGTACATCTTTATATGAAACGTAATGAAATTCTAGAATAGTCTCGAAAATACATGTATGTATACATATAAGATAAACCTTGTACATTTATAGAGCATAAAGATTGTAAAAAATATCGTGAAGTACTGTTGGGGTGCACACAAACTCAGACTGCTGTAGTTTGAATAAAATATTTATTTTTGTAAACATTAATAGTATAAATGTTGTTTTCAATATTTTCTCTGGACAATGTAAATCCGCATACAATTCGACGTGTAAAATTAAAAATCATCAGTTAGGCACGTTTGCTTCATTTGAATTCTATTACAATCTAAAAAATTCCTTCGAGTGTGACGCACTCATAGTGATACAAAAAGTCGTAAGACACTCTACTTTTGGTATTAAGTATAAAAATTAATAAGCTTTACATTCGACGTTAATACATACATAGAATTGGACGTACGAGTAGTGTATATAAATACATGAAAATACTAGTAAGGCACTATTGACCACTCGGCTCGCGTCCTCCCCGACCACACAACATTCCAATAAAACATCGAGCCCTCGACTCTATGGCAGTGCGCGAAATAAATTAGTCATTGGTTGTCATTTTTATTTTCTTCTCGGGCCTCAACGTGCCCGGGACAGCTTCTTGCTCTTGTCGTTCTCGATGGGCGGCGGTGGGCCCTTGGCCGATTGGTGCCTACTGTAAACGCTGAAACGCAAAAATTCGTGTTTGAAGAAACATTTCTTTCTCAAAGCGTTTTAATTCATGTATACTCACTATTTGTACGTTTCGGAGCGAATGTAATCTATAACGTGGGAGATGCCGACCTGGAGCTGATCGCCGATCGGAGTAACCCACGGGTTGAACTCCATTTGGAAGACCGCTTTGTTGCTGACTAAATCCAAGTTACCTGTAACAAATAATCGCGTTTCATTTATTTTCTTTTTTTAATTTTATTATACACTTTAATGTTCAAAGCTTACCTATTTCGGGAGGCAACACCGTCAGTCGGTTGCCCTGGATGTGAAGCTCGCGCAGCCGACTGAGCTCGCCTATCTCTCTCGGAAGCTCTATCAGGTCGTTGTCTCTTAAACTAAGCTGAAATCCAGACAATTTTCCATTTATAAACTGAATCTCACGTATTTAGTAATAATAACTTACTATCTGGAGGTTCTTCAGCTGTCCGATCTCCGGCGGCAGGTACTCAAAGTCGTTGTCGGCCAAGTACAGTGCTCGCAGCGTTTCTGCAACAAGATTTGAATTTTAGCATTTAAGAAAGAAAAAGTAATATATATTATTTAATCAGGCCACGCTCTTACCCATCATGAAAAAGTTGCCCGGCAGATTCTTCTCGCTGAGGTTGTTGTACGTCAGGTCGAGCACTTCCAGCGCCGGGAACGCACCGAAGCCCCGTGGAAGCATGTTCAGTCTGTTCATTCTGTAACCAAAATGCATATACGCTCGGATGAGTTAATTAAATTGCAGTTGCGACTAAATATACTTATGATGGTGATAAAGTATTATGCTAACCCGAGATTCAAGATCCTTAGCTTGGGCATCTGCGAGAGGGAGGCGGGCAGTTCGGTGATGTGGTTGTTGAAAAGCGTCAGAATTTCCAAGTTGATCAGGTTGGCTAGACCAGGTGGCACGGCTAAAAAGTTTTTTTTTATAGTTTAGTCGTTATATTGTTTTGATATCTGTTTATTATGGCTGAAAAAAGTGTTCTTACCTGTGATTTTGTTGTGACTTAAGGTGATCCTCGTGATCATGGTCATGTCGACTGAAAATTAGAAAAATTATTTAATTAATTTCTGCAAATCATTTAATTGGTTTGCATACATGGAGATTCAAAATAACTCCGTTTTCGCGCCAAAACTCGGAATCCCTTTTTAAATTTATTTTTAACCATGACATAATATTCCATGTGAGAGCTATTCTCGTCGTGTTGTATCACTACTTATTACACTAATTTAATTGACTCGTTTTTACGAGCTACTCAGTACTATTATTATATATTAAGTGTATCACTCTATCTTATTAAAAATCAAGCTGATATTTACGAGTGTATAAATACAAACAATCGTTATAGCGTATAAGATTTTCGGCTACCGTTTTGAAATTTTTAATCAATTCAATGATTAAGTCAGTACCACATTTCGTATAATTATTACGAAATATTTATATATTGGCCTTCAAATTTAATCGACTATGCATCGACGAAAAACATTGAAAAAAACAAGATTAATTTTTGTGAAATTCAGCCGAATTCTACATTTTTGTCGATCATTATAAATTTTTCATAAACATACATGTATAATCAACGATCTATATCGATCGCCTGTGCGCAATGATGAATGATTCATTTTCTCCGCCTCTGTTTACGCGCCTCACCCACGCTTATACATTTCCCAACTCCTGTATATACCCACGCCATCAGTTCCTCCAAAAATCTCCCAAAACCGAATTCTAAAATCCAACCCATCCTCCGCTCCTAAAAGCTCCATATCCCTTCGCGCGCTGTCACAACACTATACACATACACACACATACACACTTGTGCATCTTTCGCCCACGCTCAAGTCGACAGGCTACCTTATACGGCAAGACAAGTCCGACCGTCTCAAAAAGGAGCATCATTTCACCGCGGTGTAAAAAGTGAGCAAAAAAAGAAAGACTCACGCAAACCGGGCAGCTCCTCGAAGCTGGCGACGCCGCGGTCAGCGAGATCGAGCTCGGGATTGCCGAGGTCCCGCGCCTCCTCGACGATCTTGCGCGCCTTAGACGACATCTTTACCGTCACCGCTACCGCGGGTAGGCACGACACCACTGACGACTCGTGGCCCGACTCGCTCATATTTTCCTCTCTTTCTAGCTGCTCTAGCGCGTTATATTTATGTATGCGCAGTCTGGTATGCGCACGATGCGTAGGCCAAGCGGAGACTGAGCGAGTGGAGTGGTGTGTAGTTGAGTGCTGTTTTATCGGGGGAGACAGTGGCATGCGTGGGTGGAGATGGGAGAGGTGAAGAGAGTTGAAGGTAGATGGCGATGGATGTCGGATTTCGGGATGATCGATGGATCGTTGGTCCTGGTGGGTGGATCGGAGATGGCGCGAGATGTACGGTTTAGGATCTTATTAAGGTTGCTGGTTAATGTAGATTTCTGTACGAGGTTTTTTGGTAAATCATTTACTTTTTGTATTTAGGCTGACTAAAACCGACTCTTCTTCAAACGATAATCAAACAATCTAGAAAAAATCTTATTTACAACTTTAAAAATAAAAAATAAACTGAAAAAAGAGAGCTTTTGGATATAATAAGCTTTTTCCGAAATTAAAAAATATAAATTTTTGTGAAAACTATGGTGGCAGGTTGAAGTTGAGCAAAGAAAGTGTAAAAATTTGCAAAACCCTGCTTGACTCATATTTTAGTGCTCATTTTCTTTGCTCAACACCAAACTACCATAGCTTTCGCAAAAATTCATATCTTTTAATTCTGGTAAAAGCTCATGTACAATAAGCTCTCTTATTCCAGTTTTATTTTCTATTTTTAAAGTTGTAAATACGTTTTTAAGAGATTGTTTGATTAGTATTTTAAAAAGAGTCGGTTTACTAACATTTTTTCGGTTTTCTGACATTCAGTCAATTTTATAGAAATCGTTAAAGATAAAAAAAAAACAAAAATAAAAAATAAAAATTCGTCCAGTTACGAACACGGCAGTCAATCATACATTATTTCAACTCATATTTAAAGGCAAAAGACCGACTCTTTTCTGGTCTCTCCCCTCGCCGACTGGTTTACGCGCGAAATTTCGGCGACGCGCGCGTGAAACCCGAGTCGCGTGGACGTTATACATATTATAATATTCTGGAGCAGCCGAAGTAAGCAAGAGTCGATGTATGTTAGTGGTACGAAGTCCAGTGCGCGCGAAGTAAATTCTACTTACACGCGTGTCGTTTAAAGTGGTTCGCACATTTCGGACAGAAAATTATCAAGATTGATACTTTCATGTAACCACAGTGGCCGGAAAAAATGACTAAAAATAGTAAAAAAAATAAAAATGTTCTATTTTATTTCCACTTGAAATCACCGCAACCGATAACTTTTCATTTTTACGATATAATTATATATCAAACATTCACTCACACTCAACTTTACTCAAATCCATTCCGTAACGCATCACCGCATGCACCTCACGCACACCCTTCTGCAGTACAATGGCCACACACCCAGCCAGATACATACTCCGTCGAATCAACCTGTCTCGCCCTCCCCATTAATCCTCGTCTCCGCGGCGCGACGCGCGGCCGGCGCCAAGAATCACCCGCGGCGCGCGCGACCTTGGCTGTATAGGTATATATATACATATACGCGGCGCAATTAGCAGCCCGCGGGCGTCGATCGGAAAAGTGGCGGTGCCGCTCGTGATGCGCACTTTTTTTTTCTTGCAGGTGCGATATATAGTGATGCGCATCAGGAGCAAATCGATCGGTTTCTGAATTTTCTTTCATGTTTCTGCGCGTTTAGAGTAGAGTAAGGATTATTAGTTGCCTATTAATCTTTAAAAATATAAGCCAAAACTTGTGAATATTTGCTATTGGCTTTGTAATCGAATAATTTTCCTCAAAAACCGCACCACCCAGAAAAAGAAAATCTTTCTGGTCCTTCCATCTTCTATATATTTGAAATTCCTAACGTTCATAGTGAACGAAAAAACTAAAATTTGCGATTTGCATTAAAATAGGTTTTTAAACTATAAAACGGAGTAGGAATGAACCAAAAAATAGCGAGAAAACCAATTTGGCACTTCGCAACCCCACAAAACTACCCCAAAAGACAAGTCATTTTAACCGTAGCCCCCCACACACGAGAAAAAAAAATATCCAGAGCCGCAAATACTTCGTTAGGAAAATTTATTCGACTGGTACTTATTGAAAAGGACTCTCAAAGCTTAAAAAAGGCTTTTCCGGAAAAGCGATTTTGTTCCCAATTTTTTTCTGAGCCATCGGGGACTGTTCCTACAAGTATCAGTCAAAAAATTTTTCCTAACGAAGTATTTGCGACTGTGGGAATTTTTTTTCGTGTTTGGAGCACTGTATATTAGCCTGGAGGGGCTTTTCCGGAAAAGTAATTTTGTTCTCAATTTTTTTCTGAGCCATGGGGGACTATTCCTATAAGTATCAGTCAAAACATTTTTTCTAACGAAGTATTTGTGACTCTGGGAATTTTTTTTGGGTTTGGAGTACTGTATATCAGCCTGAAGGGGCTTTTCCGGAAAAGCGATATCGTTTCCATTTTTTTGTGAGCTTT
>UXGD01003813.1:0-19110 GCA_900474315.1 Torymus auratus
TAATTAAATAAATTCTGAGTAGATTTTTGGAAAAACAGCTCTTTCAGGCGCTCCGTATATGTAAATACTATACTCAAATTTTATTTTAGTAATTCTATTATTATTTGCAAAAGATATATACATTCTAAAATTTGTTGGTAAGTACACATTACCTTAATATTCAATGTCAAAAGATCGTAACATATCAATACTGTAAAGGTATTAGAAGTGAGTTCAACACTCAAGAAGCAATTATAAGGCAATTTTGAAAGCGCAATTAGCAACTCCAGCAACATTTTTAAAACCGTTCAAAACTCTCTCGAGAGACTCTTGACTATAACACTTCAAAAGCATTTCTTTTCCCCGCATGAAAGTATAATTTCAGCTAACAACTAAGATAAACGCTGGGGCATTTAAGATCCATTAGACCTCGTGGCCAACTAAAACAACTTCAAACATGATTTTTTTTCTCGTGCAACCATTTAATTTAATATTCCAAAAATTATAAGGAATATTAAAAAAATTTGATTATTAATCTTGACCAAAAATATTTTCCAACGCGTACCATAAAGCAACCGATCTATGCACAATATTTACCGCGAACTCGCTCATATAGGCGCAGCCACTGTACGCGCCGCCAATATCAACATTATCTAAAACAGTCGCGTGCTACTCATCCATATATACATTACCGAAACCCCGCGCGCGGTTAACAAATTGCGAACTATGCAAGCCGCGTCTGCGATGCGCGCGTTCGCTCCGCGCTGCACAGATAACCGCCGCGCGCACTTTGTTACATAAAAGGATCGTTCGGCTGATCGCTGAGGAAGTATTACATAAAACCGCGAGTCGCGCGAGCGCGCAGCAATTGACGCGAATGTACGGCATTGAACGACTCGTTGCTCGTTTTATACACATCAAAGGACAATTTCGCGCGACGATCGTTCACGCGGTTCATTGCGTGTTGGTTTTTTGTAGTTTGTCTTATGATTGGTGTGCGAAGTTTCTTTCGACCGCGTATATATAGTATACAGAAACGCGGCGCGTTTGGTTTTTTGCGTAGCTACGCTCGTTAACTGGCGTAATTAGTGCTTTGACGCCGAGTTTGCATAACTATATGTGTGTAGGTGTATGGGGCAAAGTTTAGTAGCAAAAGTCGGTTTGCTTTCGCGTTGTAAATGTCAATGGATGATTCATGGGCTATAGATTATTGCAGCTAACGATGGGAACAAAAATGTATATATAAACACGCCGCGTTTTCAAGCATAATAATATTGAATCATTAAATATCCGTTCATTAAGAAAGTTCCTCCGTATAGCTATAGCTCTGCTGGCACGTCAAAGTTATTACTCGTTAGTTATTCGCTGAACTTATATGTCAGCACGTGTGCATCAGCCTAGGTTTACCTACATATTCATGACGAGCGTATATATATACCAGGCACGTAAAGCCAACAATATTTAAAATTTCTTAAAAATAACTTATTATCAATCCGATAACTATTCCGGAAAATCCATAACGAATTCTCGCAATTCATGCACCGCCTCGATGTTATAAGTATATGCACTTATACTCCAGAATTTTAAACCAGTTCTCGCGAGAGATGAAATCCACCGGCGCGCGCGACACACGTGAAAGTCTCGGCGAATTTTTTCGAGACCTTCGAGAGAATTCCCTACAGCTCGCGCACGAGAGCACGGCCGCAGCGTAAAAATAGTACGACGACCGCGAGTAGCGCGTGAATTCCCCCCCAACTTGCGTAGTAAGTATACGCTTATAAGTATATATGTGTGTGTGGACTGGATGTTATGGGTGATATTGGAGCACTGCGGTATAATATATAAGTTGCAATGAATTACTATCGATTTTCCGCTAATAGTTCTGGATAATTGTTAGGTTACATCGATGTTTCGTATCTACAATAAGATTATTGAAGCGTGGAAAATAAACGCGCTCGAAACTTGTATTTTTTGTTCTTTTGTATAATTTGTAGAAAGATTGCATCTGCGCGACTATAAACTTATTGTAAAAACTGTAAAGTGAACACAACGACAAGTAAAAAAGATAATAATCCTCGCCGACCGAGAACATAAACCCGCACTATCCTTATCGACGTGTCCCAAGGTCTTCCTTATATACATTATTTCCTATATCCACTTCTGCAATAAACCCGATATCTATATCTTCCCGCACCGAAAACTCCGCTCGTGACTAATCCTTGCCAGGACCCCACCCCTGACGCATCCAGCACAACCTATATATTATCGAGCGACATATATAAGTATCCTATATACACACATACTAGGACGAGAATTTCAGGAAGCGAACTGGAGAAGGAAAAGGCACGTAGTCACGCGGCGCCGACCGCCTGCTAGGTATGCAGCATGTTAATAAACACAGACACATACGCACGTGCTGCTATGTGATAGTGAGAGGCCGCCTCTGTACACTCACTCGCTGCACGCACACAGAAAAACTCCGAGAGCTCCGCGGCTGGCAGTAGCGAGCGAAACGCCGCACGAGTCGTGTCGGCCGTGTGTATAACGCGCGTGCTAATTTATTAAGTATTTCTGGAGTTGATATATATCCCGGTGAGTTATTTTCGAGTGAAAGGAGAAATTGGAGCGCGTATATGGTGATATGGAATAGTGGACTGTGCACGTGTCGAGTTGTTTTGCGCGAGTGTAGCGATTTGTAGGTCGAGAGTGTCGTGCATGCGGTGTGACGGTATATAAGATCGATACGCGCGTTGTGGTGTAGGTATAAAGTAGTTGGAGTAGGTATTTCCGATAAAAAGTAGCTATAGAGGCGATAATTTCAGTCGATCGCGAGTCGACGATGTAATAGTAGATAATGATGAGTAATTGAAATTTTTCTATACGTGTGCGTCGATAAAACTATGATGCTGTACGTGAATAAGTCCTAAACAATTTTTATTATAGCGACTACTATTAAAGTGTCTTCGTGATGGATTCTCGAGGAATGCCGTGTAATAAAGGAGCCACGAGAGCCGCGAAATGCGAGATTATGCTATAAACGAAAAGTTGATTAAAATTTTTGTCGTAGGTATAACACGTGGCCGTCAGAATTTATAAATAATGCCGGACGCGAAGAGGTTATATGATGAAAGAGCCCAGCTCTCTCCCAGAAAAGAGTGTGTGTATATATGACGTGCGCGGCTTTTTAATTGCGTTCATGAGTGAAACCGCGTGTGCACACATATAATAATAGGCATAATGAAGCGCGTGCTGGCGCTCGAATATATTCGCGTGTGCATAATATAACGCGGTATAATCGGGGAAAAATAATTAAATTGACCGCTGCAGTAATGTATACGTGCGTCGAGTGCAATTCACCGCAGTTAAACCGGCATTCGTATAATTAAAAGCAGCGTGTTTACAGAAACACAAATGCGCGCGCGCATTTAGCATTTCCTAGGGTAAAAATATTTACGACTATCGTTATACTTTTCACCGACATCGATTCTCTTATACTTTAGCCCCGCGATAAGGACCATCAATCTCCATTCAACGCTAGCTGATTTGCGTGTACAGCCTCCGCCCGTCGTTCTCTATAGTGCCTTATTGTCAAAACACGCGGTCTAGACGCTGTGATGCCCCCGCACGCTTTTAAATATAGAATGCGCGTACAACGATGAAATCTCAGGCCGAATCGCAGAGCTATAAGCTGAATTTTCCGAGATATCTAATTGTATTCTCATATTACGTGCGCGATATGTATGTGTGTAGTTGAGGCTGGCTGCATTGCGTGCGCCGATGCACCAACGGCGATCAATAGCGCGGCGACCAGCTGACGGCGGCGACGGACGTCGTGTATAGGTATAATAATATGTACGTCAGGCAGGGATTCACGGTCGTTTGTTTACCTTGCGATGACTGCGTTGAATGGCAGATAATTGGTTTTGGGAAGCGCTTATACTTAGGTGATTTCATACGCGGTTCGTCGGGCTCGGCCGTTGAAGTTATGTTTTAATTTAGTGGGTTTATGATTTTTTTTTTTTTAGTTTTGGTATATAATATACGGCTGTTGTATATAAATGATCTTAATTTGCTCTTAGATAATAATATTATAATTTGGAGCTAAAATGTTTTATGTTACGAATTCATAATAAATAAACTTGAGACATAAAAATTAATGTAAAACCTTATAATATACGCAATGTTGTGCGAGTAAACTTGAATTGTCAAGTAATTTCTCGAAAAAAAAACAAGCATCAATCATGAAATTATAATAATAATTGTATATAACGATTAAATTGAACTAACAAAAAAATCTTAAGTGCGTCAACATTTCGTTAAGCACCTTGCTAATGATAAGACAAAGAAAATGTATAAAGACACCGAGTGAACATGCAACTTTTACTGCGCAATGATTCACCCGCTCTCGGAAGAGCTCGCCCGTGTGTAAAAACTGCTAATTCCACGCTGTTTCTTTTGCTCCATTTCGCGTCACAGTGAAAACAAAAAGTACATCCACATCTCGTTATTACGTGTCCGCGCGGTTTAAAATAAACCGTGTCCTGATATACACTTGCGTCTTACTATCAGTTAACTCTTAATCGTGATTCACCGCAGATATTATATATGAATTACCAAAGTCACTTTTTATTTATAAACTGATAACTACGCAAAATCTTAAACATGAATTATATCTTTTTAGGGCTATAGCCGCATTTAAAAAAAAACAAAACCTATTAAAAAAACAATGCACGGTTTATGACGACGCGAGAGCGATCCCCCCAACCCCCCCAAGCCATCACCTCCGCGCCATCAAAAGCTATATCTGCATAATATAGCTATATCCTCGTTTGATTATTGTCATAACCGGGTTCGAAGAATCCCGAAGGCGCGCGAGCAACATGTCGTACGGATGGAGCGCCCACGTCATCGAGGAGCCGACGATTCTACGCAAGCAGGCCAAGAAGATCGAAGTGAGTATATCAATGTATATATAGGGCTGTAAAGAAGCGATAAATATCACTTGTAGGTATAATATGGAAACGTTAAATGCGCGCGACAGTAGGGGACAGAATCGTTAATATGAATCGCGGGTATATATACCTATTATTAGAATTAATAACGAGTGCTTTTTCTCGTCCAACGGGCGAATGGTACATGTTCGGCCTCGCTGCGATTTCCGCTATAAAATTTTATGGGAGAATGTTTTGCCGCGTGTTATATATAATGCGCAGATGTGCATAATATGCGCGGGAGTTTTTGAATTTTGGAGGCCTTGGTCGATACGGCGTTTCCCTGCTTCATCGATGGAGTTTTTCTTCTCTGTTACCGTCGATCGTTAGTATAGGATTCTCGAATGTGTGTGGAACTGTGTGCGTGTGAGAGATGAGAGGAGACGGGTTTGATAAGAACGAGGTATAGACAACAAAAACATCATTAATAATGCTGTCACGGCACCGCGATGCTCTTTCCACATATCCGTAACTTCTATTTATACGTGCGCGAACGCAGCCGACGACGTATTTAATGGTGAAATCATGCTTATAATTCAATCGGCTGCACATCAAAGTCAAATTACAGCGATTCCGATATTTGCTTGTTTACGCGTGTGATGGTAAATAAGAGATGCGCGTTGCGTGACGCGGCCTCCGAAAATTACCGGGAAATGGCTTATATTGTTGAATTCGGTTTGATGCTACTCAATAAAATTTAATATAGAATGTAAAGGAAATTAATTATAATAGTGGTTACCAGTTAGAATGAATGTATAAAATTAATAAATTTAAAAAAAAAATGGACTGAGATATAGGCACGAAAATTTATTCACTTATTGATATTAAGTTGGTTAAAAGATTTATTTGATAGCCATATCAAATAAAGCACCAGTATTGCTATTTTTATGCATTATATTACAAATTACTTGTAATTGTACATACCTAATAATTGTAGCTTTCAAAATGCTAAACGCTTATAGGTATCATTACTTCGGTAACATTATGACAATTATACAGTTCATAAATAAAATAGATGTATCAATTAGGTTCTTAAAAATAAACATAAATATTGATTGTTTAAACTGCACGTATCTCAGCAAGAGCGTCAACAATTCATAAATTTTACAAATTTCCCGCCGTTGCCAAAAACTATGACTCTCATCGTGAAACTATGCAGAACCGAATATTGCGCAAATCTTGCTCTTTTCCCACACGGCTCAACAATGGACCTATTCTACTACATCTAAATAGGTACCTGTAAAAAAAAATTAGCTCGCTCTCATATTACGCGGAACTCATCATCAACGAAATCGCTCTGTCAAGGCTGCCGGCGTGCCGTCCAGGCCGCCCTCCTCTAACACTGTAATCCACCAATTGATCCATTCAACGCATCCGCGCGCTGATACATTGCCTGAGATGAATCTATATAGGTATACATATAATACAACAGTACATCTGCAGCTGCTGCGTGCGTTCCGCATGTGCTTCTCGTGAAAAGCAGCTGGTCTCATTCTCATAACCTAAAACCAAAACCTGCCAAAACAACTCTCCTTCTACGGAAGAAAAAGAAGAGCCCAAGGAAGAGCCTATTATCCACGAAAAAATAACGGCGCTAGCTGGATAGGATAGACATTATACCTACCTAACAGCCTTCACTTCGGTGTCTTCGCATCTCTTCTGCGCTGCCGCGCGCGAGTGACGAAACAGTCGCGACCGCACATACACACTACAACTACAACACACTATACAACGGAAAACGAGCGAAGGAACGCCGATGAGCTCACGCGGCGCGGAAATTCTCTAGCCGCGCGCCGCACACACACCTTTCGCCGTAGTTTTTTTCACTCGCGTGTCTGCAGAGAGCCGAGTCGGCACGTCTTCCATTTTCACGCGGAGGCGAGAGTCTTTCTCTGCGTAAAGAAATAAAACAGTCGACAGTCGCGAGTGTTTGCAGTGCACAAGTTGGGATTGTTTGCGTATATACGGTGCAACAAGTGTAGGTATATTTACGGTGCGCGTAAGTGAAGTGGAATAAATAATAATATATCTACGAGGAGGTGTGTATGGATTACATGATGGGGTGTGGAGTTTTGTATAGTGCAGAAATGTGGGTATCGCGGTTATACGTTAAGCTTGTTTTGAATGAGATAGTGGGCAATTATGCATGCGCATTAAAAGTAGGTAGATCAGTTAGTGTGTTGAAAAATATTAGTGGGAGGGGGGAACGCGGGTGTGCAGCTGACAGCTGACCTGTTGAGCTCTCCCCATTAATCTTCTGTTTATGATGGCTATTTTCGAGCCGCGATTATACTGGGAACTATCAGATTGCGATCTACTCTTGCTGTATGGGTGTCATAGTTATTTCTGACGCGCTGATCGCGGTTCTCGAGTTTTATCAAAACATTGATTATTATTTTTTTATCGGTCGTTCTTTAATGTTTCAAACAACTTTATGCGTTTGTAATCGCGTATTAAGTATTTGTAAATAAAGTTTTTCTTCCCCTACATTTCTGCAACTACCGAAACACCGCGCCTACCTCCATCAGCATATAATCGATCAACGCGCGTGTGTAATTGACACGCAAACAATTCTAACGGTAAACATTCACCTCCAATTTTTTTTATTGCTCATCGTCCAGCCATACGAAAATCGTATATCATCACGCGACGATGGATCCCTACTCATGCAATACGTACGGCGACCCGGAGGAGCACAAAGGTTACGGGCGGGCGACTCAACCCGGCCTCGACGTCTTCGTGAAGAAGGCCGTCGAGGTCAAACGCATCCTGCCCTCGCTCTTCAACATCAAAGTGGTACGGAGATTATGTCTACCTACCTGCGCGCGATCGCAGTTGATGATGAGTCAATCGCGCCTGTGAATGATGCGATATACGCGCGCGTGATTGCTAATCTGCAGGAGAGGCTATTCTTTTTTTTTTCTTGCCTTCGAGGAGTGTTACGGAATTTTTCCTAGGTGCCAGATTGAGGCATTGGTGCTCGTTTGGTTATTCATGGGGAATTTTCCACGAGGTTTTATGGGATTGGTGTTGGGAAGTAAGAAAGAGTATGCAAGCGATTGGGAGTCTATAATTAGATTGGGTACGTTTAGAGCTGATTCGTGTTAAGTTTAATTGATGGAATTTATAGGATCTGTCTGTGTGTGTATGTGTGTTGAGAGACAAATGATTCCTTGTATTCTAAAGTACAAGTGACTGCTGTTGAATAGAAATAGAATTGAATTGACTTTTAAGTTTTTTTGGTAAAGAGAAGTATGCGTTTAATGAATTTAAATTAACATTTATGTGTTTTATGTGTGAAAAATTACTAGTAATACAAGAATTAATGTATTACTATCAAACATGCCGAATTGTGCTTTAAAAGAACATTGTAGCTGTTAATAACATTGTTGAGCATAATTAAGTCATTTCCTCAGTTTTATTATTTTACACTGGTAAGAACAAAAAGTTTTATGTGTTCTTGGAATTTTTACTATTTAAAAATGTTATTTTTACTCCAAAAACATAAATTATTTGTGAACTATTGTTTAATTTATATTGTAATCAAACTTTGTAATATTAACAAAATTTAAGAATATTGGTTTACAGTTTTTACTTCAGTCAAAGAAAAAGATTTATGTGTCATGGTACACTTTAAACAATGAAACCATTACATTGTGCTTTAGCAGTAGTCATAACTCACCTGTTAGCCCAACCCACGATAGCAATTTGATTACAGCAGTCACACCCTTTGAGAAACTTTTCTCATCTACTTTAGTGCCTTAGTCATTAATCAAGATTCTCGTAATTCCATTAAATTTTCATTAAAAAGAGTGTGAAGTTTGCTTTTATGTCCTCAAATTCCAATGCAAGCAGCTAACTTGGTACTTAATATGCAGTGCAGACTTTAGTGTGCATTGAATTGCATGTCTACATTTCAAAATTGTAAAGTTGACACAGATGTGTACACTTACATCATGTGTAACTTCCACAAATAAGTTCATTGTTACATTCTTTGAATGCTTTCCGGTAAGATAATATGAGAATGATATCTCAATTAACTTCCTGAACATGATAAACTTGTTAAAAATTATTATTTACTTTAGTATGATATGGCTCTTTGTTTTGAACAGATCAAATACATAATATGAGTAGAAAGCAAAGTTTATATACTTACATAGTAATAATTTTTTAATTTTATTAAACATTTGCTATCACTTATACTTTAAGATAAAACTTTGTATTCAAAATATTGATTTAATAGTTTCTCTTTTATGCAAAATAATTAGTTTTTCCTATTTATTATAGCTTGGTGAGAGAGGATCAGGATCAAGAGGTACAGGCTCTGTTCAAGATTTCAGTCAGCTCAGACAACAATGCCTTGCAGAAGGAAGACTTTTCGAAGATCCAGAATTCCCTGCAGTCGATTCTTCAATATTTTTTTCAAAAAGGCCAGACAGATACATCGAATGGAGACGTCCAATGGTAAAAATTATTTACAATTATTTATACAAAGTGTAGCATAGCATGTGTTAACCATTTCCTAATTCGATCTTTCTGATTACTCATAGGAAATCGCTGACAACCCTCAGCTCTTTGTAGAGGGCTATTCGAGGTTTGACGTTCAGCAAGGAGAATTGGGTGATTGCTGGCTACTTGCTGCTGTAGCCAATTTAACACTACATCCACACTTGTTCTTCCAAATTGTACCTGAAGACCAGAGTTTTGATGAAAATTATGCTGGCATATTTCATTTTAGGTAGGCATACTACAATATTTATGATAGGCAGGGCTATGACTTGCATGAAGTGTTTAAAAGACTCTTTATAAAACCATTTTGGTAATTATAAAGAGACTTTATGTTTAATTTTATCGTAGAATCCTCTCCTTTACTTTAAACTTTAAAAGGAGAAAAATGTTAATTAAGATTCCAGTTACAGCAATTTACCAACTGAGTTACATCCATTAAAGATTTATCATCTTTTTTTGCATTTAATTACACACATACATGATTGCCTTTTAAAATCAAAAGATTGCCACTGGATAAACGATTCTTTAACCACATTAAATACGTTATTCAACTATTGCAACTGAAAAACAATATATTGCTTTTCAAGGCATATTTTTTTTACAAAATTATTAACAATAATTTTATTTTAGATTCTGGCAATATGGCCGATGGGTCGACGTGGTCATCGACGATCGTCTGCCCACCTACCAAGGCCGCTTGTTGTACCTCCGTTCGGCAGAGGACAATGAATTCTGGAGTGCACTCCTGGAGAAAGCGTACGCAAAGTTGCACGGCTCTTATGAGTCCCTCAAGGGTGGCACCACCTGCGAGGCTATGGAAGACTTCACTGGGGGTGTCACCGAGATGTACGAGATGGAAGAAGTACCACCCAATCTGTTCAGTATTTTGCTGAAGGCTTACGAGAGGAACTCGCTGATGGGTTGCTCGATTGAGGTACCTTTCGATTTTTTTTTATTTGAAGATAATTAGGAAATAGTGGAGTGATAAGAATTCTTTTTATTTATAGCCTGATCCAAGTGTACTGGAAGCAGAAACGCCGCAAGGACTTATTAGAGGACACGCCTACAGTATCACGAGAGTGAAGCACGTGGATATTCAGACGCCTAATCAGATGGGAAAAATTCCATTGCTGAGATTGAGGAATCCCTGGGGTAACGAGGCTGAGTGGAACGGGCCTTGGAGTGATGGGTGAGAATTTATAATAATTGCATACGCCCGGTTAAGTAGCGAATCAACAGACTAATAAAATAAAATGGATTTTCAGATCGCCAGAATGGAGATTCATTCCTGACCACGAGAAAGAAGAACTGGGCCTAACGTTCGACGTGGACGGGGAATTTTGGATGTCCTATCAAGATTTCAAAAAGTATTTCATGCGATTGGAGATTTGTAACTTGAACCCTGACTCCTTGACGGAGGACGATCTGAGTGCTGGAAAGAAGAAGTGGGAGATGAGTGTGTTTGAGAGTGAATGGGTGAGAGGAGTGACTGCAGGAGGTTGCAGGAACTTTTTAGGTATTTCCTCTTTATTGATGAATAAAATTGAATTCGGTTTGTAGTATTCAAAACTAAATGTCTGATTTTAATTTAGAAACCTTCTGGCATAATCCACAATATAGAATTACATTAGAGTACCCAGACGAAGACGATGATAAGTGTACTGTCATTGTCGCGCTTATGCAGAAGAATAGAAGAGCACAAAGAAGAGTGGGTGCTGATTGCCTTACCATTGGCTTTGCCATTTACCACGTAAGTTCCATTACTTTTCCACGAATTCTTCAAAGGCTATTAGCTTCATAGTGTAGCTTCATAGAGCAGAGTAAGAACAAAGGGATGCGACTAAATGATGCCATAATAAAATTACAAATGTATAATTTTACGTCGATGATCGATAATTGCAAAAGTACACCTATAATTACTTCATCTTTTAAAATAGCTTTAAGTTATCAAAAATCAAAGTAGTAACAATTTTTGTTTAATTTAAAATTTAAATGAGTTTTAAATAATTATTGTTAAATACTTTTTTTTCTCTTACAGTTGGAGGATCCTGATAGATTACCAAAACCTTTAGATGTTAACTTTTTCAAATATAACGCATCAGTAGCACGGTCGCCATCATTTATTAATTTAAGAGAAGTTAGTTGTCGTTTTAAACTACCACCTGGAGTATATTGTATAGTTCCTAGTACATTCGATCCAAATGAAGAAGGAGAATTTTTGCTCCGAATCTTCTCTGAAAACAAAAATAATATGGAGTATGTATCAAATGTTTTATAGCTGTATACTTATGTAATGAAACTCTTGTAACATATTTTTTTTTATTGCAGAGAAAATGATGACCAAGTTGGAATAGGTGAAGTTGATGATAGGGTACGTACAATTAAATGTGGTTGTAAATGACATATATCACACGATAATAGCACTAAATACGGTAGTAGTATTTTGAAGAAATGGAAATTTTTAACAGCATACCGCTTAGTAACAAAATGTATGAGACGTTGGTTCGTTTTGAGGTTTTTACGGGGATCTTTAATCATCTTGTCGGGTTTCGGATCTCAAAAGTCCGTACTTAAATCTTAAACATACGCCGTTAAAATCCAAATAATCTTCAAAATAATTTATAAGAAATTATTTTTCAATATTTATATTGACTAAAATTTTTTTTATGTAAAACGCATTTTTTATATCACTGTTCAAATATAATAGAATTTTCATTTATACATTTTGTTATTACAAAAATTTAAATAACTGGCGGTTGTCATTTTTTTATGCTTAGCACAAGTGCGCACTAGTAGCTACTAATATTGATATTCTCAAATACTATTAACAATCTATTTGAAATAACAAGTAACCGCAGGGGGCACAAATTCAGCGAAATATCACTGTTTGAAAATTTAACATGTGTTGCACGTTCTGTTGCTTGGCTTTTAGGTAATAAATCCTCAAGATAATAACACTGGTGATGGAGAAAAGGTTAGTAAAATTAACAAAATCCATTAAACACTTTTAACTTCTCTTGTGCTACTTTAATGTTATTTCTTGGCTAAAATTATAAAAAATAATCATTTTTTCTTTAATCTAATTAACGCTTATCTTATAGGTTCAACCACAACCATCAGATGCAAATGAGGATAAAGTGCGAGAATTCTTTAGGAAACTCGCTGGTGAAGATATGGAGGTTGATTGGATGGAATTAAAAGAAATTTTGGATTATGCTATGCGCAAAGGTATACTCAATTATAGTATTAATGAAAGAAATGTAAAAATATTCAAATTTATTTATTTATTAATGTTTCACGTACCACTCAATAATCACCATTTAAAATTTGTTAAACTCATTCATAAATTTTCAGGATCATTTTTTCTATTTTCACGATATTTCCATTTAGCTTTCACTTCAATTTTGATATACATGATACACAATGATTCATCTAATTCCACTTCATATTTTTAGTTTTATAGATATATTTTAAAATTTTACTAGTTTTTAATTTTTACCTGGTGTTGGTGAACTTTCATTTACAATTTGTACATACATATTTATGTTTGCATCCTTTACTTGCATTTTTGAAAACTTAATTAGTATCATATGCAGCTGCATAAACTTAGCATTAATCAGATAACTAAAATAGCTATACTAAAAATAAGCTTAAGAATAATATTAAAGCTCTAACCCTACAATTTCTTATTGCTACTTACATTAATTACCATTAAAATTTTCATCAAAACATTGCTAAAATAACAGCTTTGGCAAATAATGACACATAAATACATTTGGGTCTATCTTTTTCAAAATCATGTGCATAAGTATGTTGAAAATGTACCTATTTAACACTTTAACACTTGTAGATACTCTATAAATTGAATTGGTTTATACATATTAAAAAAAATATTATTTAAGAATTTTGTTATATGATCAAGTATGGACATCTTTCTTTAATTTAATATATAATTTTATTTATTTTTTTTATTTATGTTCAAAGATCTATTGCTTAAATTCTTGTAGATATTATTATACAATTTTATTTATAATTTATTTTAAGACTTTGTAAATATGTACATACAAGTATAATTTGATAAAGTATTAATTTTTCGAAGTTAAGAAAAAAAATTGAGTTTGTGCTTAGCTTCTAATTTTTTAATTCGTGAGTTTAATATACTAAATATAAAGTTTGAGAAATAATGCTTAAAATTTTTTATTTAAATAAATTAAATACAATTTTTGAAGAATGGATTTTTAGATAAAACAATCAATCTACTTTTTAACACAACACACAGCTTGTAAGGAGATTCGCGAGATTTTACTCCTGTATTCCCTCAAGTTTGCTTTGCTTTTGTAAAGAAGCTAATTAAGTACAAAATCATAAAAAAACTTAAATTACTGAAAGGTGACCAACTCTGTAAAATCTACACATTAATTTTAAGATTATTATTGTAATTGTAAGACCCAAATGCACGTATGTACGAGTTAATCCTAACATGTAGCTGTGTGTGTTACGGGTAGAATTGCCACCGGCACGTCGTAGTGAGGCTCATAACCCCGATACCCCGCCAGAAGAAGGCTCCCTCATCGATACTCTTATCTCCCTGCTCTGTGGTATTATTTGTAATGAACAGGCCAATAAGACTGAGTCAGTAGGTAAAGTATCCTCGCTTCTTCTCACTTCTTCTCTCTCTCAACAACCTTTACAAATAATATCACACACGCGGTCGCACGAGCATTATAATAGCATTCGTCATGTCGTTGCACTGTCTTTTTCTCTCACATAAAAAAATAAACATTTTTTCTTTTTTTTTTGTTTTGTTTTGTTCTCTTAATAATACATTTAAGTATACTCGTCTCTCGAGATTATGTGCTTGAAAAGTTTACTGTCGTTGCTCAGTTATATCGTCCGTTTTTATCTGTCTGATGTTCCGAGGAAAGAAATTACAAACGATTATCGATGTGTATCTCGTTACACAGGATTACTATGGATTCGAACTATGCGTAGCTATGCGTAGTCGGAGGATAATTTCTTTTCTCGGAGAGGTGCGGAAAAGTAATCATTAATGTCAACATATTTTGTAGAAATGAACAACCAAGGCTTCAGCAAAGACGTTTGTCGAAGTATGGTCGCGATGTTAGATACAGATCATTCTGGAAAGTTAGGATTCGAGGAGTTCAAAGCGCTGTGGAACGACATCCGAAACTGGAGGGTAAGAAATCAACATTTGACTACATCACAAAATTATATAGTGAAAAAATATTCTTTAAGGGGATGTTGGAATTTCTATTTATATATTCTGTTATATATCTAATATATCAGATTCTACGATTACTTTTTTATTACGTTTTTTTTCCTCCCTTATTAGTTACTTATATACCAGCTATAAAAAACGGATATGAAAAATCACGGTATGGTGATGAAATCTAGTAAATACATAAATCTATAAATCAATCTAGTCGCCCGGGAAAACTCTAATATCTCCTAAAATTGAAAAAAAATAGTTACTATACGATTTAGTTATAAAAATATAGTTATGATATTTCTGTATCTTTTTATTGTACTTTTAATTACAATAATTGCGATAAATCCAATTACGTATAATATAGAAATTGTTAGAAAATGTACATAGTTATTAGTAAAATACTAAACGTATAGAAACACAAAAATATTTGCAAATATATTTCTAACTGATCTTGTTACTTTAAACAGGCAGTCTTCAGGCTGTACGACAGAGACGGATCCGGCTACCTGAACGCATTCGAGCTCAGGCAGGCACTAAACAGCGCCGGTTATCGATTAAACAATCATATACTTAACATTCTGGTGCACAGATACGGCACTAAAGACGGAATGATATCGTTCGATGACTATATCATGTGCGCCGTCAGATTGAAAACCATGATCGGTAAAGATATTACGGAATACGATTTACTTGACCATCCCTACGATCCTCACGCGATGTAGAACCGATGCGCATGCCCTGAATCCTTGTTCTTTTAGTAAACTTTTAAATGGATTTTACATTGTAGCTTTTTAAATATTATCCATGAAAAAAATGTTTTTTGGTAAAAATTTTGCACAAAAAAAGTTTTCAAGATTCTAATTGTATGTGGATTACATGCACGCTTGAAATTATCGAAGAATTATTGTAAAATTCACAGCGACTATTGGGGCTCAAATGTTTGTTTATAGTTACGGGACGAAATCTTTCTGGCTCGAATTTCGGTCGTGGTTGTAGAATCTGTTTGAAAGTTTATTAAAACTTTATTATTGGTAGTACTATCAGTCAAGAGAAGAGCAGTTTATCAACAGACGTAATTTTTTTTCCATTTTTTTTTACCTTTTTCCACAAATCTAGATATCTTCCAAGAAAGAGATCCAAATCATACTAATTCGGCGACGTTCACGTTGGAGGAATGGGTTGAAAAAACGTTATACTCATAAAGCCATTAAAACGATACCGTTGTTGGGTTAATATGCATTATATATGAAACAATACGAAGTACGTAAAGACATACTCGCTTGACCGCGAGTGGAGAGAGAGAGAAAGAGAAAAAAACGATAATAGCCAACGCACTGTGTGATAAAGATCAAAGAATCTCCAAATTGTTGTATTCGACGGCTTCTATACTTATAGTAATTTTAAGAACGATCGATTTTTGTACACTATACAAGCGTTTTTGAAACGACAGATTATCTATTTTTAACTCTTGAAGAGATGAAATGAAATATATATTATACAGTTATACTGAGATGTCTATCGAGGTACGATTTGGTGCATAATACACATAATACCGTCACTGTAGCTATCGTTGCAAATGACTGATTTTTACTGTTTATACATGTATAGATCTTTTCTTCGGAACCGCTTTTTCCTTGGAATAAAGGATTGGTATTAAAAACGATTTACAAATTCAAATTGATATTATAATATAGAAAGTAATTTATTTTATCTTTATATTGATCATATTTATACTAATATAAAATGTAATTTTAATGTTAATTATGTCCAAATAAAAAAAATGTATTTCTCCAACTAGCACTTTTTATTCCAATTTTGTTACCATCCTATTTAATGTAATTTTTTGATGGCTAAACTTAATTACCTTCAAAAAATAATAAACATTAATTTAATAAACTCTTGTTTCAACCTTGAATTAAAAATAATTATTTTAATTTATTTCAAGTTTTGTTATTTCAAATTACTTGTTGAATAAATATTTAATATACATATACGTAATGTTATTTATGTACCTTGTACACTGTAAGTTTAAGTTCTTAGTCAAAAATTTACCAAAATGTTTTTTGTTGAATAATTTAGATATTATTAAAAACTTTTTACTTAATCGCCAGGGTTGCATCAATTTTATTCTAATGGCTTATGGTGGCTTATCATATTATGTAAAAAAATTAATTCGTGGTCTAAACGGTATAAATTTATTATAAAAAAATAAAAATAACAATCCTTGTTTTTATAATGATATATTAATTACATATTTTCTAGTTTTTTTTTTCAATCGAAAGTTGAATTAAGTAATTTTTTTAATTTGTAGACCTTTAATAATATCTGTTGCCAAGGTAATTAGCAAAACAACAAATAATGGAGGTACAACCATACACCTAATAGTGTGTTACAGATAAAAACTCAGAAAGAATTTCAATATATAATAATTTTTTTTTATTTGTAAATTACAATGAATGATAACGACTATACGTCATTTGAAAATTACAACGAATAATAACGACTACACGTCGCGAAGATTTTTTTCGAAACTGACAACGCGCAGAATGCTTACGAGCTTCTTTTTTTCTTTTTCTCAAAACAAAACTCGTTGCCTTAGCAACAACAACGACGTTGCTGATCGTTTCTGTGGCACGCCCGCCCACAAAGAAACTACTTGTTTCTCTGTCTCGGTGCCCTTTTTCACACGGAAGGGAATAAATGCCCCCGGACGATCCTTCGTGATCGCCGTGACATAGCTTCCGCAGCGAAACTCTTTTCCTCGCTGCGGCGAGACGCCGCAATTAAATAAGTCATTGTTTGAACAATAATAATTAACAATGCACAACAGTAGATTATCAAACAATATAACGATAAATAATCCACTCGTGAACATAATGTGTACAATACACTTGGTCAAAATTAGTAATTATAGGAATACATGTTTACTCATTCTACATGTTTTTCAATGATTTACAATTTCATTAATATTTACAAAAATTTTAAATTGTTTCTGATTCTTGAAATCCTTTATTATCTACAACCGATATTATGTCAACCCAAAAGTACTATGTTAATAGATATTAATAATAGAAAAAAATATTCTCACTAAAAAAAATATAATTACTAATAAAATCACTAAATATTATTATATATAACTTGGCTCCTGAGCCTAACATATCTGATAATGAACTCGTCAGAAATTGTTTAATTAATGTTGACAACATTAACGCCACTGATATTCAAGTTATACGATTTAATAAACCCGCTCTCCGCAGTGAAGTTCACCCGATATTAGTGAAACTTTCATCAAAAGATTAAGTTAATCGTATTTTAAGAAGCTGAAAAAAAATGCCAGAAGGGATTCAAATCACAGCAGATTATACATTTAAACAACGAACACTACAAAAAACTCAAGAAGGAAGCTTTTAAGTATAACCTTGAACATCCAAATCTGAAAACTGTCAAATACGATAATGGAAATCCTACTTTGAGGGTAACAAAATATCTGGAAATTTAAATAGTAATTTTTGTCCTCAACAATAAAATTACTATTTATTATCAAAATGCGCACTCCATAGTAAGAAAAATCTCGATCCTAAATCGTCAACTCTATTTATTCACAACTCAGCCAGATATTATCGTATTGACTGAAACTTGGCTCCAGCCTGACATTTTTAATTGTGACAGGAATTTGATTTTGTTTGGTGTTTCTAGTAGCGGAGGAGTTTTAATTGCCACAAGAAAATGTCTATCTGCAAAATTAATTCCAGTTGACTCATCAGTTGAGCAATTATTTATTAAATGTTCTTCGCCGTCAACCAAATTTATCATCGGGGTCTCCTACTTCCAGCCTAATTCATCTTCTCAACTATACTCAGACCACTGTGACAGTATAGATACTATCTCTGATAAACTCAACGACCACAAGTTAATTCTTCTGGGTGACTACAATCTTCCATATTTAACTTGGCTCTCATCACCATTACGTGTAAGTCAAAATTCTTACGTAGATTCACAAAATAGAGAAAGGGCGGAATACATCTGTAACTGCTATTCAACACACAACCTGGAACAATATCGCTTGACTTACTTTTTGCTCCAACTGACATTATATCACCAGTGGAAACACAGGACGAACTCATCCCCAAGTACATGCATCACATCTCTAAAGCTTTTGAAATTTTAATCAACTCTTGAAAATTAAATTCTTGAAAATTTCTCTCTTGTCTTGGTCTTTTCAGTCAATCTGAAAAGTATTATTGTCTTGTCTTGAAATACTTGATCATGTTGGAGATATGAGTAAATCCGCCAAACTATCACACTTTTTGTGTCACAAAACTGAAAAAATTTTTTTTTAGGAGCACACCTTTGGTACACGTTTTTTCTTAATCTGTGTACCTCATATTATACGAGATCACA
>UXGD01003814.1:0-19109 GCA_900474315.1 Torymus auratus
ATGCACGAGAGCGAGAGAGACAGAACGACGCGCATGGTATAGTTTGTGCTCTCGCTAAGCGCACAAACTGTATTGCCATGAAAGAGCCTCCTTAAATCACTGATGAGCGGATTGTTGCCCGCAAAACATATATTGACAATTAGATTAATCTGTGTCATCGATTTTTATTCTTATTGTTATAAATTATTTATTTATTGTTTATAAATTAAGTGTGGTTTATCATTATTGTTAAAATTTGGTATTACACTTTAATAGATCCTGAAGAGGGAGATATATTAAAAAATCTTCGAAACTTTGAGAAATATACAACATGGTGTTTTATTGAAAAAAAACTAGTCCTTTGGTAGAAAAAATGGCCATTAACTTCAAAATTCAAGATTGAAAGAAAATAGTCTACCATTAGCTTCAATCAACACATCTAAAATCTTGATATTGTATCGAAAACTGTATCTAAATATTGTATCGATTATTGTCTTGAATATTAGGGCAAGACAATACAATATCAAGATTAATCTTGCTATATCTTGCAGCTCTAGTTGCATTCTTTAAAAAAGTGGGTGATCTTCTGTTTGCTTACGAGGTAAATTCTTTCGTCCTCCTCATTCTCACAGATTTAATAGAAAATACTTCATACAATTTTGCTCAAAACACGTGAATCAAACACCTGATATACTACAAACAAGCATAAAAAGTCAAAGTTTGCACAACATAGTTGAAGGAGATACTCTACGATACGTGTGTTTGTACGGGTAAAATTTACCAGCTTTTCTCACTTTTACAAAATAAATTTTCACTCGTACTCTTAAATTGTTATTGCTCTACTATACAATTTTGAACATTGAATAATATAAAATATAATTACAAAGTATAAGTAAATTAACAATACCAAATTATAATCAAAATGTTTCGTTTATTTATAAATCCTACATTTATTAGCTTTTTAACCCATGAACAATCAAATAATTATTTCTAACATAGAAGAAAGATGATTGTGAATTATAAAACGTATCAAACAACGAAGCACTCACACATTACGAAACATCGTCTCCCCCGAGCCACACACTCAACTCCTCCCTACAAACATTCTAACTTGTTTCTCGAACCGCCCGCAACCTCTTTGAAAGGGATTTTACAGCGAGCCGATAAAAAAAGGGACGAAGGAAGGAAGGAAGGAAGGCGTCGAGTAACGGCCATCGATCTCACTCAGTCGCGCTGCCGGCGTCGAAAGGCGATAAAACTCGGGACGAGTGGATCATCGCGCATGTAGGTGTATACGTCCGCCGTATAAAAATGACCAAATCCAATCGGCGCGTGTCTCGTGTCTCGCCGCGCGCGAAATCCGAGATTTTCTCCTCGCTCTGTGCCTTCTTCTCTCATCGCCTTTCCTATGGTCGAGCGGTTTATATGCGGATACGTGTCGCGTGTTTGCGCTTGCATTGTGTTCTTGCTTTTTTGTATACTAGCTCGGCTAGCATATTTGTATGTGCTTTTGTATTATTAAATTTATAAGAGCAACATTCATTAGTTAAATATGATGCTTTGATGGACACGAGTTAGCATACTTCAAGGTTGATAAATAATCTTTTTATTCTCTATTATATCTTTTATCTAAAAATATTTTTTTGGTACCTATATATATGATGAAAATGCTATGGTTCTTTTCACTGTGACTTTCTTTTCCCTTCGAGTGTATCTTCATGCGGATAATATTACCCCTAACTGTGAAAGACTAGAGTGCCGGATAAAGTCTATCGCAAGTGCTTTCTAGGCTGTACGATGTTTGCGCTCTTGAAAAGCTGTGATCCCACTTATCTCGTAAAAATTTTTATCTATACCATCAGTCATAGAGCCGATGATGAATAAATCATCCGTGCATTGTATCTTTTGTAGATTATTCAGCAATTTTGACAGATGAATTTTTTCACCTTATTTCAATAGGACCTCTTAAAGAATCTACATAAGCGCTTCTTAGAGTTGTTAAATTTATTTGTATAACAGTAGAAACGAAAAAATTATAAATAAAAATTAGAAACAATATGAAGAACCCTTTATTATTATAATCAATATCTATAATAAAACGAAAAATTTTATATAAATACTAGAAAATACAGCGTAAAAGATATCACTAAAATTTCAAATATTCTTCAACTACTTATCCTTTCCTTATCACCAAGTCAAACATCTGATGCGATTCGATTGCTCTCGCGCTCTCTCCCGCGCCTCTGTTTGCTTATCCGCGATTCCCCTGCCCTCCTCTCTCTCTCCATCTATATCATCCCCATCTCCTTCTCCTTTCCATAACCCTCTCTTTACTCCCTCTTCCTCCAGCTCCTTCTTCCTGCCGCCTCGCCGTCCCACTATTTCTGCGCTGCTTCCGCAGCCCCATCCCGGGCTAACGGGCCACGGCCGCGAAATTGTGCTTTATGCGAGGAACGTGACTGGCTTCGCCCAGCCGCCGCTGGCACACGCGCTTTTCCCCGCCTCACCGCCGTTGCCGCCGCGCACGCGACTTTGGGAGAATATACAACAAGCCGGGCGCAAGGCATTACAAATTCAAATCGGATTTACGAGGCCTCCATCGGCAATGCGAGTGCTATGCGCGAGTGCCGGATTCGCAGAGGAGAGGCCGCAGAGAGGAAACAAGTGTAAGGAGTGTAGGAGAGGATTCTATCTATCCGCGAGATACGCGGATGCGCCTGCGAAAACATCGAGCGCGCGAGCATTATCGATGGCAGACTGTTGCGTGCGCGCGCAAGGGGCGCGAGATTGAATTTTGTCGGAGTATATATAGGCGGTAGCAGCAGCAGCAGCTGGTGACGGAAGGGGAGGCGAGATTCGTCCCTTGATTTTGCGCTTTTATCACGACGGAGTGAATTAGGCGTAGATTGAGGCGGAGCAGCGTTACGGAAAAAATAATATGCTAAGGTTCTGGAGGAATTAGCATTCTTTATTCTTAGGCGGCGAGAGGGCGATGTCGATAATGCTTCATGATGCGTGGGGGATGATATAGAGGGGTAGGTGGTCTATACTCGGTGAGCCTCGTAATTCGAGAAGCATATTAAACGAGAAAGTAGGTTATTGTTAGAGAGCCATTTGAGATGATGGTTTCTTCTGATATGCATGGGAATTGTCATTGTAATTTGGATAGTGTGATGCGTGTACTTAAGTTTTTTTTGGGGGCAGGGGAAAGGGATGATGAAAAATAAGTAGCGAATGTAATTAAAGATATTGTAAAAGTGAAGTAATAAATGCAAGAATTCTGAAAAGGATGAGAATAGGATCTTTGGAAAATGAAGAAAAAAATAATTTTAGGTCGAATTCAAACTTTCTATAAATTAAGTTTGAATATCAAGTTTCTTCAGTGAAAGGTAAAGTAGTAATTAAAGCAGAACAATTTATCAAAAATATTATCGAAAGTATTATTATGCAAAAACACAGAATAGAGATTTCACTATTAGTATTATCAAGTTTCTATATTTTATATATTTTTATATTTAAGAAAGTATTTTTTTAAATTCGTATTTACTCTTCAGTTAAAAATATTGACTACAATAAAATTATTTTATTACATCAATAGCTCACAAGCAACTGCGCTGAGTAAATATATACATAACCTTGTTGACAGTAACGAAATAGTTTTTTTATTATGTTTTCTTACATTCCAATTTTATGTCACATAAAATTTTATAGGTCAACCTATAACACAGCATTAATTCTACTACCCAAACTTAAATAGACAGCAAAGCTAAAGTTACGCATTCTAAATTTATCTTTCCGATCATTATTGAACATTATAGATTACCTTGCTATAATCTCAGCTCAATTTACATCAACCCTAAAACACTATTCTATACCCAACACCAAATTAACCAAATAGCATTAGTTATTTAAAGGTTGGATACATTTTAGACATCAATATTCAACGAACTAATAGAAATCGGAAATTAGAAAAAATCACACGATCCCAATCGAATCATAGGCAGTGTCAGAGTTGGCCTAACAAGCGTTAAAAGGCCGTAGATTTTTCCGATACCCGCACCTCTCTCGCCTCGCAAGTGGTAGTTCCACACGTCTCTCTCCCGCTGGCTCGTCCACGCCCACACGCGCATGCACTGCACACACATACACGCCTTATTTGCCCCAAGTCAATAGCTCCGGCGCGGCCACATAAGTCTGTACATGGCGCGTGTCGACTTAATCTAGTCATCGACCTGCCGCTGCTGCGCCCCTACTCGCGCACACCCACACACGTGCACGCTAACGATACACGATAAATCAATTTATTAAGCAGCGACACGCGACACGCCACGGAGTATTAAAAAAGTAAAGCGAGATAGCAGACGAGAGTGAAAGAGTCGACCCCTGTTGAACAGTGCTCGCAGGATCATCTTTAGGAGGGTAGGAGAAGAGTCAACGTTTGGCTATTAATTAACTGCGAGAGTCGTATTCATATACCTTTTCGAGAAAAGAAACTGAGAACTTGGGAAAGAGAGGGAGCAACAGCTTCGGTAAACGGAGACGATAAAAGTGGAGGGAGGGAGCAATGCGAGATTGATTTTATACGCCAAAATTCATTGATAAATATGTTTCTTTTTATCATTTAAGATAACTGCGGAGCCAATTTGCACACACGTGCACACTTTCTTGGCGCTAATGATCTATATAACTAGTTAAAAGAAATGGAACAAATATAACTTATAAATTACTTCAAAAATTTTCGAATCGTTTGAGAGAAATGCAATTAGGTAAAATACATTATTAAATTTTGGTGACTCATATTTACCTAGCACGTACGGTTGAAATTAAAAATGCAACAGTGCGAGATTAAAGATCGAAGTGCAGAAGATGTAAAAACTCGCACTAAAAGTGAAAAGTGTGGGACAACGAGAGAAGCCAGCTAGAAGAAGCAGCGGGTGATAAATGCAGGTGCGCGTACAACACACGTTGCACAGCGAAAAGGCGAGGTACACAGAGAGCATAAGACAAGAGGTGTATACGGAGATAGAGCGAAGGCTGGTGCGCGCATGCAGTTACGGGCCGAGAGGGAGAGAGATAGTCTCGGGTAACTGGATATGCGCGTAAGCTCGTCGTTGTCGGACGGTTTAATCTTCCAAATAGGCTGCGTAATGCCGGGCGCGTGCTGGAACATAACGCCGGAGGGGAGGTCTACAGGACGACGACGCGTATAGGCGACGCGCAGCCCTGTTTTCGGGGCCCTTCTTATCAATCTAAGCGCGCGCCTCGCTGCTCATTCGCAGCCCACCAGCGACACTGAAGGGCCTCGTAAAACAGCTCGTGGTGTGGATTTTGGGTAACACTGGCTTTCGTTGAAGGCGTTTTTTAGAATAACTGTAGGAGACATTATCGAGGGCAATTGAATGTTGAGGTGAAAATTCGATTTCTTAATAAGTATCACGATTTTATGTAAAATATTTGCAAGGAAATAAAAATATATTTATTTTAAAATTACTGTCTGTAATACAAACCTTATAAAACATAGATCATTATTCAGAAAATAGATGCTGTAAGGTACTATTACAAGCTCGAAAAATAAAAAATTCATTGAAAATCAGTGTCTGACTGTATACTTGGTATACTACTACTTTTTGTAACTTTCTTACCCATCAACTCAATATTCTTATCTTTTAATATCAATATGGTCAGAAAATTAATGAAGATTAGATACAATTATAGAAGATTTTAATTAATAATACACCATTCAATATACAAAATTGTAATTGAGTTGTATTGACTATATGACAAAAGTGATTAGGTGAAGTTACTAATTAATTGATACCCATAATCTAAATTACAGCTCAATTAGATTCATTATTAAGTAATGAATTTCTATTAAAAGAATATTTTATATCACATATATGAGATACTGTAACAAATTAATTGATAAAATGAAAGTTAAAACTATTTTTATTAAATCTCAGAACACTAGATACTAAAGACAAATTGAATAATTCGATTGGCAATTGCAGCGAACCATTTATATTACTATTGTGTTTCGTTATCAGTTTCTTTCTTCTCTTATTTATAAATTATCTGCTACAACTTCTATCTATCAATAGTGTTAAATAATAAATCAAGGACACCGGCAGACCATCATCTATTACCAGGAAACAATTATCAGTAAAAAGAAATTTTCGATTCAGTACAATAAACGTTAAACAACGAAGACTCTTAGAAATAACCGAGATAGAACTATAATTTTTGTTGTGGAACTACCATAATTTTGGTATCTCCATAATCTCCTAAACTGTCACGGTAACTTTACCCGGAAAGTTTACTCCCTATAAGATCGAGGAAAACCTATCCTTCCTCTCTCTGCTCCCCATTTCTCTCTCTAACTCTCCGTTTGTTAAGCGATCGTTAATTACTTAATGCGCGTAAATTTCCGCTCGCCTCTAATCCCATTCGCAACGAAGAAATTGAAAATCCCTTAATCCTAAGCGAGCGCGAGGAACAAATTGTTCCCCGACATTGAGCGCCTGCACGCTCCCGCGTAGCACACGACAGCGCGTCTAACGAAATTTCGCAACAAAACTTATTACAATTTCTCTCGAGAAAATCACGTTATTATACGTAAACAAACGCAACGTACTGGTATGGGAGGTAAATTCGCGCGGCTCTTACTCCTTGCTTCTTGCGCGTCTCTCGTCGCGTTCGTTCTCTCTGTCTCTCTCCTCTCTGCTCTCATTCACTCTCTCCCTCTCTGGGTTAATTACTCTGTGCCATTAACGTTAACTTTCTACGGGAGCTAGAGCACGGGCGAGCGCTCCAGTTACATTGCATATACTACAAGACGGCGAAGAGAAAACGCGTCTGCGTGTATCTTAACCCTTAATTAGTCGCGTCAATCCACTCCCCTTTTGCCCCTGCGCGTAACTGCTGAGGTAGTTCTCCCCCCCCCCTTCCTTCTCATTGGGGGGCGCCACCTGGTTTAGCCCTACTTAAAAAAGTTAATCTGTTTTGAGATGTGATTATATTGTTCTTTTGACCGTGTATCTTTGACTTAGTCACGTACTAAATAACCTTTAATTACTTTAAAGCATTGTAATCGTTAGGTAGGTAGTTTTATCATACTTCAGCTTTAGGACATTATTTTTCAAAATAAAATACGTAAAAATACTGTAGTGGGCTATTCTACGTCTAGGCATCTGCACCGTGACAACTCAGCAAAAAGATAAGAAGTACGTACTGCACTGGAGGAAGCATTGCGACGTTAGCTCGGTGTTAAAGCATGAGACTCCAATTCTCGAGTTCATCTATTATAACCCCCTGCATTGTATATTTTCACTCTAGCATTCTGCGTATTAGTAGATAAATTGACAATGCTAGCTTTTTCTGCATGCTACAGACACTCCTCCATTAACCCTATTAGCATAATCTAGCATAAATAAACTAAAACTGCATTTTGATACACCTTAACACATTTAAAACAATTTAAATTAACCAATTTATATGAGAAGAAGAAGATTATAAACAAGCTAAATGAAAGGGAGACAAAACGATTAATCAATAACAAAGGATGTGTCGGTGTAGATACGACTCCCCTTCCGCGTGTGCCTGAAGGTATCGGTGCGACGCGATGCCTATATTATGTGGAGCCGACGAATTCAATACCAAAAACTATTTCTTACTGCGGTGGCAAAATTCCTTTCTTAAACAGACTAAGAATAAAAGTCGTACTAATTTTTAGCATCGTCTTTATTTGACATAAAGTATAATGCTTAGGTATATGAATATATGACTCAAAATGGATCAAACAAATTTATATTATTCACTCTGTTATTATATATTGAGCACTGATTTTAATCAAATTACTTATATTATGCAATTTTTCTAAATTTCTAATACAACAGGCAAAAAAAAAGTTCCATTAAATTTTCAAAAACTTTTCAAAATCGAACTTGTTCTGTGATAGGAATGGTTTGTACATCCGTAAAATTCCAGTCCAATATCTTCTTTTGTTCGTGAGTTATGCCTACAGTACAAAATTTTGTCACATATATACCATATTTATTTTCCGATTGACGAACCTTGAAAACATCGAGGAACATCAAAATATCAGTTTTGAAATTTTTCACCGATACAAAGCTTTCTCTTCGAGATAGCAAAAAAGGAGGAGAGCAGAGTACGGAAAGTGCGGAACAAGAGAGAGCCGAGAAAGGGGATGAGCTTGCGCCTCTCCCTCCCTCTTTTAAGAGAAGAGACTGATGTGCGATTCGCGCACGGCTTGTCTCGACGACGACGACTGACTGGAAGGGGGGAAGAGTGCGAGATAGAAACGTCGATAGACTTTTCGCAGTCTGCACGACTTCGAGGAAAGAATAGACAGTAATGGCCATGTATACAAGGCTGTTTCGCGTCGGATTCGATGGTCAATGATCTATGATCGCCGACGCACTTGGCATTCAATCTCTGGGACCTTGACAAGGTCTTCCACATCTCTATCTTTTCTATTTATTAAGTTTATGTACGAATCCATACGATTTTAAGTTAGTATAATAAAATTTAAGACATACTTTTGTCATATTTACGCCATTGTTACTGTGAATAATTTAGTTGTTACAATCCATACATTAGGAATCATAAAAAATTAAGCTACGCGATGATTTTGAAATTAAAACTAAATATCAAACAGAATTTGATCTCAAAATAAACTACTTTCAATTTTATTTATTAAACGGAAAATATAGTATCTTAATGTTTAAAATAAATGGAGAATTGGAGGTTACAAAAAAAATCAGCCTTCGGATTTTTATTTTCAATACAAAGCGAAATGACATCTGCCTTCTCGGAAATCGCGCTCAAAACTCGAAACACATTACGTAGCGCGACAACCACAAAGGATCAAAAGTCCCGTGTAAGACCAAAGGATCCCTACGCAAGAGCTAGAGAATGAGAAAAGCAGTTCGGGGACAGGCGCGTGCTCTTCTTTGCGCCGTGCAATCTGTCAGCTTTTAGCGGGGGTGAAAGGGCTGCCACCTCTTTTTTCTCTTCCGAGCTTAAAAAGCCTTGATATGTGCTGTTTATTATGAATGAACCATTAGGGTTGCTGTTTATTATGAATGAACCATTAGGATTACTGTTAATCATGGAATAAATAATAGTGAGCGTAAAGAAGAGGCAGAAGATTTTAATAACAAAATTTAATAAAGTATTATATAAACTGGGTCTTTTTGTTAGTTTAACAAAGCGAAAGAAAAAAAATAAAACACAGAGCTCTGCTCGATCTTGGTTGCTATATATTTTACTGGATCTCGAGAATCCTTTCAATGCAGAGATGTGCTTCTTGGAATCTGCTATCTGGTACATGAATTATGAGCTAAGCTATTAGGAAAAGGTTTTGATCGTAGGTGCAAGTAGATAATTATAGTAAAAGTAAATTATGGCATTGGTACTTAAGAACATAATTCTAACACTAAGCATATATTAACTGTTAAAAATATATTTTGTAAAGAATGTTCATACCGAATTTCAAGATAAAAGTTAACAGCAAACTCTTTTTCAAGTCGAGATGACATTTTTTAATTCTGGAGAACAACCCATGAATCGGTCACGGATCAACGACGCGCAACAACCAAGTTCTTAAGCGGATTTACATAGGCTTTGAATTTCTAAAGTTTACGAGTTACTTTATCCGTACTATACCTCGAAAAAGCTACAATGAACGAATTATTAATTACTATTGAAAGTTTGTTAATCCGTTACAATTTTGGTACTTAAAATGACAAAGATAACGAACCCGTCAACATCAGATGCATTAACTCTATGTAATATAAAATCTATTACCGAAAACTGAAAAGTTATTACCTGTATTGAATATTTCGATTCGGTATGCAAAAGACAGTTAAAGCTTACAAAGATATGCTATAAAAATTTAAAGGTATATCTTTTCTTGATGATGTTTACAAAATATTTTGTCACATGTAGAACACGCAACCTCGGTTGGGCGGAGTATCCGCCATAAAAACTAAAGGTTCCGGGTTGAGTTTCCGGCTGACAAACGGACACTCTACCTTTTTTCTTAAATCCTTTCCCATTTAGTTATTTATGAACCTTCTTCACAAAAAATAACGAAAATTTATCGAAATCTCTGTTACAAAGAGTTTTTTCTTTGACAAAGTAATACAGCTAATTCTTGCATACAGACACATAAATATTTTTAGAAGAAGTGTATCTTTAACATGTCTAAACATCACATAATGATCTTCATCTATCAGTCAATGTACACAACTCACAGATAATAAAACTATAATGATAAAATAACCTCTGACCATAATATACGCGCATACTAATAAAATTGACACGACCAACGAAAACAATTTCATCGAAATGAACGCTGGATACAGGCGTGAAATTTTACCTCTACTCGCACAACTTCGGACGTTACGTGTGCGAGCAGCGCACGCAGTGACAGCGGCGACACGCACACAGTTGGGCATGACGTTTCCGCAGTCGGCCACCCCCCGGACTGATATACTGCCTTATCCAGAGGCAATTGTTCCCCCTCGCGGTGGAAGCCGAGGGCTTTGACGTCGCGTCATTTGACGTCAAGACACCACAACGCCACCGCCACCACGACGTCGGACCCGTACACACGCGCGTTACTCAGTCACTCTTTCCCTCGTGTCCGCGTTCGCGCAAGCGACTCGTCCCTCGTCTCACGTGACACTCTCTCTTAATGCGTGCGGAGACAGGAGTGAGATGCGTTTGTAAGGCAATTATATTGGAACGAGTTTTAATAATTTTTTCTTCTTCTTTCTAATGGAGAAAACGTCTATGCTCGTGTAATTAAATAATTTACAGAATTAGAAAGTTGTTTTAATTCAAAATTATGTTCTGTATATTGAATAATTAAAATATAAAATGAAGGAATATGCAAGAAAGTTGGAATACTGAGTTATTATTCAGTAAGTCAATCATTGAAATATAACTCTCACATTGAACAATATATAAACTTAAAAATTGTGAAATTCTTGAAAACCATATAAGATAGCGGTCAATTCAAAATTTATTATTCATATTGTTTTTCAAATTATAAATATCTAAAAAAACTCTCATATACCTAAGTCTCACATTATATTCATTTTCATGAAGTGAAGAAAGAAATATCAGCGCGAAAATCTACTCGCTTGTCTTTTGGCATGTCGCACTTCGAAACTTTCCCTTCACATCGGGCTCTGTTAAAATTTCAAAGTTCTAAAACTACACCTATCCGCACACCACAATTTCTCCCTTCCGTCCTTTCAATTAAACCGCCCACGTTATCCCACTCACACACCTTTTTCCCTCACCTCCATTATTTTCATATCTCTTCGCTCATCCCTCTGTCACATTATCACATCCATTCCTTTCAATGTGACTTACTACCTTTCCCCTCCCTCTCTCTTAAAATTTCACTCGTCTACGCTTTCGCCGCGATGCATTTCCGCGCGAAAGAGACAGCCGGCGCAAACTTTGCGTTCGGAGAGGGAGAGAGCCGTCGAGTCAAGCAGCACTCGACGAGAAAATCGCCGGTGAGCTATTGTGTCCGACACGCGGCGGGGAGACACGACGGCTTAGAGAGCGAACGCTTCGGAAAAGCTCTGCTCGAGACAAGCCGCGCACTGTGCCCCATCACCACGCGAACGCGAAGAAAGACAAACAGAGAAGAGAGAGAGAAAACGCGCAGAACGGGATAAGAATCGCGATGCGACGAGACGAGGACTGTACTGACGGGCGACAATCGCTCGCTCTCCATGTTCGCGAGAGATTAAGAATACGAAATTTCATTCCATAGATGCGTAAAATTAGCCGTAATAGCTATATAGACATTTTATATATTTTCTCTTTGTCGTTTTTGGTTTTCAATTTGCGACAAGTGCGCTATTATGGAGCTGCAGTCGTGCTGAAAAAAGTAATTTAGATTGTATTTCTTGATGTCGACGTTATATCATGCAACTATGAAGTCTTACGAATAGTACAAATTGTAAAAGTGACAGTCAGACTGTCGGAGAAAGAAGATAAACTGTGGTCCAATTACGGTATAGAGGCTAACCCCTGATTATCTATAGATATGACGCTATAAAACACTTTGCATCAATGTCCACGATGCATTTTTTAACAGATACATTAAATTTTTCTTAGGTCGTTCACATCGCTTGAGAGCTCAACTTTTTATATATATTAATTGTCACTTGCCTCCATTCACAATTCAAACGTCGCTCAATGTTTTCATAACAGTTTTCTGGTGTTGACAGTTCATTTAATTGTTACAGATATTGTGAGAACTATAATTACTGCGAGCTAAATCAGAGTGCATTGTCCTGATGTAGGGCAATTACATTGGCAACGAGTGGACGATATATTACCAGATGTAAATTCGAACGATCAGCATGAGGCTTGTAACAATTTATGGGTAACCCGATAAGGTTGACTTCAAAATGAAATAATGGCTCCGCGAAGTGAATTTAAATTTATCTGTATCAAGAGATACAGAGTATTATTTAATTGGTTATGTGTACAATAATCCTATATTATTCCAGTTAATGCGTTAAATAGGTCAAATACGATAATAATTTACAATTTACAACAACGATAAATTTTCACCCAAACAAAATAATTCAACAAAGTAATAACGACCGCATTGTAACCCGAGCACCCTAATGTTTATACTATAGAAGATGAAGTTCAGGAGTTAGGTGAATGGTCATTTTCCAGGAACAAATGGCCAAACTTTGACTCCTATCAGCTGTACTAGATGCAGGTCTTCTGCATTTGTTTGGTGTCATGGCCAGATAGCCGATGTATATACAGAACGAAATGTATAGGATACATTCCAATCAGCGTGATTGACTTAGAATATCCATTGTTACAAATCTTCAATTCAAGAAATATGCTATTTAATTAACCATAATAGCAAAACATTTCTGTAGTATAAAAAAACTCGATTTTACGTATTACAGAAAAAATGTATAATTTTCGCAGTTCATTGTATATCCACCGCTACCCGATACTCCACGTACAATTTCATTAAACACATTCGCTTTTATTCCTTCATATTTTATGATCGATATGTGCCCACTAAAACCTTGGACGTAAACGTAGGCCCGTCGTTTCCACATTCGCGCGATATTCATTGCCACCTCAAATTAATCGCGTAGTTTCATCCAGGCGACAGTACCGCACTGCCATATATCTCATCGAAATTCCAATCCAGCGCCAAAAGCCCCGCGAGTCTCAAGATTGCCGCACACGATTCAAACTTGTTCCGCGGATATACATCAACCCTGCGACCTCCCAAGACCAATAAAGATAAATATACGGGGGGACCAGCAAAGGAACCTCTAAAAACAATCCGTCTCCCTCGCTCTTAAATACGCTTTAGCATATCAAGCTCTCTCGCGCGTCAGCTACCGGGCGAGCTACGAGTTGCGAATGATAATAAATTACGAGTAGCTAGCGCGCGCTATATACGCACACACACACGTCGCGACTTTACAGTCGCAGTTATACTCTCTCTCTCTCTCTCTCTCTCCGCGTCATAAATCACGGCCCATCTCACGCTCTCTCTTGCTTGCTTGCACTCGCAGCGCCAGCCAATCGTAAAAGCGAAATAGCGCGAGACTCGAAATCAACCTGACAATGCGCGACCAGATTGCCACCCAGCTACGAGAGAGAGGGAGATCTCCATATATGCGCCTGAAAGAGGGAGAGAGATTTCAGGCTCGACTCTCACGCATCGTCGCGCTGCTCTCGTGCGCGCTTCACTTTTCCGCGAGCGTTAAAGCGGCCGTTTCCCGGCGCGTATAATAGCGAACAGAGGGTATGCGTGTGTGCTCTCTATATTGCGCGTGATTCAGCTGTGTATGCGTGTGTGTATGTCGGTCAAATACGCGGTGCGTGGTTCTTGCACTGTTTCTAGGGGATTTGAAATCTTTTCTTCTTTTATCGTGGATAGTTCGGGTAGTTTTTTTTCTATGGTTAATTATTATGGAAATAGTGTTATATGGTTTCGTGGATACCTGGAAAAGTTTATTTTGATATACATATTTAAATTAACTACATAAAAGAGAAGAACGTGTAAAGTAAAGTATTTCAAGAAATGAGGAATAGTTCATTATATTTTGGTAGATCTACCAACTTATGAAGACAAGATAAATAAATTATTTGATTTGTATAAGAGAAAATGTGCATAGAAACTTAATTAATATCTACTAAACTTTCATATTTTCCTGAGTTAAAAAGGAGATTAAAAATTTATGACTGGAAAATATTTAGTAGAAAGATTCATTTGAATATATTCGTATGAAAAATTGATTGGAAGTATGAAAGCTTTATTATTGATTCAAGCATATTCTCTTTTAATACACAGAAATAAATAATAAGTTTTTAACCAAAAAATAGATATACTATACGCTATAAACCTTATATATTATCATCAGAATCAATATTGCTTTGTACAATAAAATTATTTTTGTAGTTTAATTTTCTTTATTTATAGATAAGAATTATTGGATTTTGCAAGGTAACCTATAGGTAGTTATACAAAGAGCAAATGCCAATTTATTTTATGATTTAGATTTTATAATTTTCACTTTCTTTTAATAAAAAATCTGTCGCGATTCAACGGGTACGAATGTATTGCCATTGTTGTTGACGAACCTCATGTTTTTTATCCCATTGTTATTTTGATGCGGGTTGTGTGTTTATGTGTAGGTAAGGAATTCGTAAAATCGGGGTTAGTTGATATTCAAATATTCTATTTGAATTTCGTGCTGATTTCCGTCGCCTTGGAATATTTACATTATTGGGAATTTACGAGTGAAAATTTACCAGCAGGCGGCATTATGCAGACAAATGGCGAGCGACAAAAAACGTGTGCCTGCCCGAGGAAAAATACAAAATCAGCGCCTGGCCGTACAAAAATTCTTACGTACATGCGGGAGCGCATACATTATACTGACAAATTTTTGAATTATTAACCCCGTATTACGAGAGTAAAATTATTAAGTTACGCAGAGGTGAGCGACACGCACGGCTTATAATTTTCACATATTCAGATACAGCTGTTTTTATGTTCCTATAAAATCAGTGATTTTATGATAATGTAAATGACGTTAATTAATTAAAACGCGTACGACGCATCATATAAATGTAACACGAACACTGCCCGAAAACAATATTTTGTATAGATCAAATTTATCCAACGAGTTTGTGCAAATATCAACTTCTATATATACAAGTTTTAATTACCTTGGCGCACAAAAGGCAGGATTGGTATAGAGGAAATACAAACTGAAGCTTATTACGAGCTTGTTACGACGAAAAAAGAATAATTACACGCGCGCGTCCGCGTTCGATTCTCAAAGACCCGCTTATTTAACAAATTTTCCGCGAATATTATATGCGCACGAGAAACGTATTAAATGATTCACATTCGTTGAGCGCCACCGTGCTACTATATATACACAAATATTATATAACCGTCGCGTATAGAGATGGAAAATAAATAAAGCCCGTCGCTCATCGGCAAAAAAGGCACGTTTACATTGTCGCAAATCGGCTTTTCATACCCGCAGTGAAAATTTCAATTCCGCATTATCACCGCAGCGCGACGGATACGCGTTTATTTTCAAACGATTCGCGCGCTTGTGCGCGCATATGCAAAGCAAACCTGGGCGTCGCGGTGGCGCGGCAGCGCGACAAAAAAAAAACACCGCGGGGATGAAGATGGATAGGGAAAGATAGGCGTGTGAGAGAGAGAGAGAGGAATTGCAAAGCGAGCGACCCAGAAAAGCGCGGGCACATTTGAATTTTGAATAATCAAAGGGAGAGTGCGGCTGGAAAAAGTATATGGAGGGGGAAGAGCGTGCGCGCATATTAATAAAGTGCGAGGGGGGCAATACGTGTAAAAATTATACTTGCTAACGGACCGCCGCCGATGTCGCTGTGCTGCGTTCCGCACGCGCGTAAATAATGTCACCGGCACGTGTCATTATCTATCTCGCGTAATTACCGTTGCTGAGCGCGCGCGTCCGTTGCCACGGTTGCGTGCGCGCTTTTTCCAGCGTGTTTCGCTGTAGCAAAGTATTTTTCCACGAGCTGCTCTTTGGATGGTTTTTATGCTTGGATAGGTTTAGTATAAGTGGATAAACAATTACGTCCTATAGTGAATAAATGTGGTAGCTAGTCTATGGATTGAACGCAGCTATTTTCGATTCTGAAATTTTTTTATTAATAATTATAGTTGTGCTTCAGTTCTTCACGCACTGGAAATAAACGAATTATAACAAGCTTTTATTTTTGCTTCTTTTCACATAAATATACTTATAATTTAATATCAATACTGTTTATAACCGTTATAACAACGAAATGTTGAACAAGTAAACACATTTTTCACAAATCCCATGCATATACGAACTAGTAATCAAATGTATCGAATATAAACTATTTTATCTCTATCATTTAATCCTTCCCGGAACTCTACACTCGCGCATCAGTTACTCAACAATCTGCCCCTATCAGGCCATGAGCCACACGACAACTCTCTCCACTTTATACTCCTTTCCCCCCAAAACTCGCGTCCCTATATCCCATCCGCACTCATCCACTTTCCCGTTACGACTCGCGTGTTCTCTGTGGTCGGGTTGTTTTACACTTACGCCGTATCATTAGAATCGCCGCCCCATCCCATCCGCATCCCCTAATGTGTAAAACTGCCCTCAGCGCTCGGCCGTTATATGTATATACACGCAGAACATCGCGCGCCCGATGCGTTTCGCGAAAAAGCAAAAAAAGGGGAGGAAATAAAAAGAGGCGACGTTGTATTATACGCTTCGATATGAGACCGGAAGCCATTTGCAATGTAATCATTTGCAACGATATTAATTATTTATTTTAATTGGCTCGACTGCATAACGACGGGGGCTCGCATTCTCCGACTGCTTCTCTCGCTCATATCGCGTATAATACGCGTATACACGCACAAAGATATACCGAAATGCACGCGCGGAAAAATATAGAAAGTACACTGCACCTGCGTGGCAGATTTGCATATGTATATGCTCTTTCTCTCTCTTTTTCCCTCGCTTCAACGAACGCTCGTTCACGCACACACACGAGGCAACTACCTACGTCACGAGAGCGAGTTTTTGATTTACGCCTGCAGCCATTGTCCTTCGGGCGAATTTCGAAGCGCCGCTCGCGCGCGTTGTAATTTTTACGGCCCCGCGGGCACTTGCATAGCTTTATTCGCCCGAAAATTTACGTTATCATAACGAGAGAGTGATTTATGATAATTATCGGAGACGCGACCAAAAAATTTTTTTTCGAAAACTATTATCAATCGCGTGATTAACGAGGCGACCGTAATTTCAGAACGCGCGCGTCCGCGAATAGTATTATTATAAATGCTTTATGTCGCGAGCGCTCGGCACGTGCGCGCTAATTTTTCACGAGCGCTTGCGCTTGCGAGGAAAAGTTAATTATGATTTAACATCGCGGGAATCGATACTTGCGGCGCAGTTATATCACGCGGTGAACGTGAAAACAATCGAACTTTATCGCGTGGCGTGATTTTACGAAACTATCGAATAAAGCTCTTTTTACGGTGGGCGTTCTTTATTGAATAATTCAATGTGTATTGCATGTTTTCCAATTTAGAGCTACGATAAAAATAGAAACGCTCGCAGGTATTTTTTGCCGCGTGTTCTCGTTTTTATAGAACTGTATATATTCGTACGTTTTTAGTGCTCAAAAGGTACGTTTAAAATTGTTGAAGCCGTTAAAATTCAAATATCGCCTCATCGCATCAACCAAACGTATACGCGTGCGCTATATCTTTTGTTATGAAAATTTAGACGAGGGAAGTAACAAAATTCTAGTATGAGATAATTATTTATTTAACATTCAATAACACTTTTCGAAAATCTCGACAACTCCAATAATCCCTGCATTATACGAGCGACTTCCTAAAGCTTTTTCTTAAACGCTACAAACACTTTGCCACGGCACAACCCTTCAGCCTTATTGAAAGATATACAGAAGCCTATTTGTAAGAAAAAGAAATAAAGTCGAGCGTATACCGCAGGAAGGAACGAGCAAGAGAGAGAGAGAGAGAGAGACTTCCCAACACAAGGGCTCGTGCGGCGGGCATACATATTAATAAGCCGAGCGGCCGTTGATTTCACGCCTATCGTGCGCGAGACCGTGAAGATTTTCCCGAGATAAGGCTCGATTTTCTCCTCACCCTTTTCTCCCTGTGGCCAAGCGAGCGGGCGCGCGCGCGTGGAGTAATAATAAAAAGGACGGAGAGGATCGTTTGCATAAATGAATGCATAAACTTTCTCGCATTGATCTGCGCGAGCCGCGTGCGTAACTTTGTCGCGTGCCGCCGTATCCTACAGCGCCCGGCGCCTCGATTAGCATAGATCCGCTCGAGCGCGAAAAACGCGTTTAGAACGCGCCGCGCCCGGCTTATATATACGGAGGAACTCGAGCGAGGCGCGCCGGAAGCAGCCCTTAATTACATTTTTAGATTATGAGAGCCGATATATAGGTGTGTGTCGTAGTGGCGGCCATGGTGAGTCATCGAATTTTCGGCGCGCACTGTAAGCGTGTTCGGGGTGAGATAAAATGATTTGGAGATGTTCATCGTTTTTGGTTTCGGATAGAGCTTCGCGAGAGCAAGACAATACAATATTTTTGTCATTATTGTCTTGCTCTTGCAAATTCTTGGAAATTTCTCTCTTATCTTGGTCTTTTCAGTCAATATGAAAAGTATTATTGTTTTGTCTTGAAATTCTTGATCATGTTGGAAATACGCAGACATGCGACAAAAAGCGAGCCGATTGTTGAAAAATTAGAGGTTCAAGTAGAAGAAGAAGGCGCGCAGACGTAAAATAGTAAGTTTTTAAAATAATTGACATGTTCACTATCTTGCTAGTCTCTGTAGCTCCCTTTTTTGCGAGAACCTCGCACCCCCGGGTATTTGGATTTCTGACCATTTTAAATGGTTCAGTATTAAAAATTTCCTTAAATTTAAGAAACTTTTAAGTTACAAATGTTACTGAATTTTAAGAATAACGTAACGGAATGTAATTTAATATACAAAT
>UXGD01003815.1:0-19107 GCA_900474315.1 Torymus auratus
ATCGATGAGTCTAACACGAGATAGATGGCTAACTTATGGTGCACCCCCGTTCCATCCTTATTGAAGGGTTTTATTGTGTATAGATGTATATTGGAATTGTGTTTTTTTTTTAATTTAAAATTTTTTTTTTATTTTTATGAGTTTATATCTTATGAGCAATTCTCTAAAACTTTTAACTTTTACTGTAAAATATCTTTGGTTCTGTGATACATAGCTGTTTAAGTCAAACAAATATTTATAAAATCTATTAAATCAAATCTAGTAAAATGTCCCACTATATAAAAGTCACTTTTAAACAAGGGTACACTCGTGGGACATCGAAAAAGGTCCAAATTTGGACATTTCTTCCAAGTACTGAAGATAATTTTTAACTTTTGAACACCGAAAAAAATCTTTGATAAATTCTATACCAATTGTTTTAGGCTATCACCCCTTGTTAAATTTTCGGAAAACGTGGTCCGATACGATGTGCCTATAATATTAACAAATATGGGTAAATCTCCAGAACTTTTGACTATTGTGTTCCTTTTTTTAAGTTTTTTACTACTCCTATAAGCATGATCTGCGAAGCACATAAACGAGACAGGATGCAAATTTTTCATTTTTACGTATAGAAAATCAGTTCTGTAAGCCATATTAGTGTGCCACGCAGGCCGTAGCCTGGAGATGTACAAGTCTGTCTAAAAATAAGTCGTAAAAAGAGCTTTCCAGGGGATGAAAGAAAACTTAGAATTGAGTTAAATAATGTATTGTTTACTCTTAAAAGCTCCAAAAACTCCTGGAACATCAGCAGTACTTTAAAAATAGGGTTGCAAAACTAATTTCAAAGTCATGATTTGTTCAGAATTTTTAGATATTGCAAAACAGATGTAATTTTGGTGCAATAAATAAATAACAAAAAACATGTCAAATCATTTTAAGAGAAGAATAACATACCCTAATTCCAAAATAAGTTTTCAAGTTCTGATAGATCATATACCAATTTATTCCAACATTTTTGTAAAATTTGTAAAATAATCAAAGAATATATATCTTATATGTCTGTTATGACTAACTGTTTCACTGCTAATTGCATAGTTAGATGAGTAAGATAGAAACAACGTAGTCTTTCAATATCTATAAAATTGAGTTGAAGTTCATAAAAAGCAGTATAAACTTTTCTACGAGACTTTCATGCCGCGAAAAACATCTCGGCGTCGAGTAGACGAGCCGCGACATTGACATTGATCGGACCTCCTACTTTCTCTTCGTAACCCTTTGAGATTCATACGGCGCGATCGATGGTAATTTACTCGTCAAAAGTTCGCCCCGAGGAGTTTAATAAAGCCGATCACGCACGGTATTAATGCAGTCGGCGCGCTCCCGCGTTTTTCGTAATTAGGATTAAAGCGATGACGATCCGCTGCACACGAAAGGCGAAAGCCCGTGACGTCTGGCAAACTCTTGCCTGGTTGATTGGCCGATCTAATTATTGAAGGAATTATATCGGCGGCGAGCAACGAACGCGTATTACGCGGTTATTTTACTATAATACTTTCTTAAAACAGTACTATCCAGATTTAAGTAGCGGTTATAGTTGAAAAATATTTTCTAGTAGATTAAATTGCGTTTAGTGCACTCATCAGAAGGGCGAAAACAGCCTTTTCCCCGGTACTTAGAATTATCGATCACATTACAATATTGTAGTGCAAAGGGGAACTTATAATAGGTTCGAAATGATGAATTTTGTGAGATATTATTTATACGTCTGCCAATAGGCAGGTAGACGAATTAATAATCAAAATTTCTTGTATTTTCCATCACACTAACATAAACATATAGGTACCTATATAATATATAACAGTGCATAAATATGAAAATCAAGCTCACATAGTTAGTCAAAAATAATTACAACGGATTCTGCAGCTGAATATACAAAGTGAAATAATTAAAGCCTTACTGAGAATTTATAGTGCAATACGAAGCTAGCAACAGTGAAAAATTGATTCTGAAATACAAGCGAGAACTATTTACTATTATACTATAATTGTTACTATAAGTATTATAAGTTAGCTGGTGAGGACTCGCCAATCATTTAGCATAGCTCTGATCTTCTTCATTACAACTTCCAGAAATATTCCCTTTCGCTGCCCCTAATTAGTAGCTTCATTTATTGTCCAAACCTCAATTTTCATATCTGGACGTGACGTAGAGATGAAATCACCATATTTCACAATTACCTATACTCTCTAAAAATGAATATGTAAAAAGTCGTTTACTGATACGAATAAGTGAAAAAATTGACTAATTCTTTAGTGAATATTCACTTTATTACGCAGTAAAAATTTTATTCCACTACTTTAATAAGTTGATATTCACTAAATAATTAGTCAAATTTTTCACTTATTTGTACCAGTGAGCGACTTTTCACATATTCACTGTTAGAGAGTAAGGAATCTGCATGTGCATACTCGCGAATGAAGAAGTTACATGTGTACACACTACATTTTATTCAACTTAGATTCCATTTTTAACTATTAATAAATTACTAAATATATAAAATTAAATTGACCAAGTACATAAAATTTTTCTAATTTGTTTCAGTGAATGAAAAATGTATTATACTTTTAATTTTTGACGTAATACACTGTTATAAGTCTCAAGATAAACAAAGGAAAGAAAGGCAAATAAATTTTCAATTGGTATAAAATATTTTGAATGATGCGATTCCTCAGTCTCTCTCTCTCTATCTCTCTCACTCTCTCGCTCAAAATAATTCAATTTTAATTCGCGAGCGCGTCCTCAGCGAAAGTAATTAGATAACGATAAATATATCCGCGAGAGGCTGCATAATTTCGCTGCAGCTTTAAAATTATCCCTCTCTCCCTTTTACACGTGTCGACGCGCGGGCTCTCGCAATATAATTAACGTTTACGCGTGTCGAGAGAGGAAGAGAGAGAGAGAGAGAGAGAGAGAGAGAGAGAGAGAGAGAGCGTGCGGGTATAAACGCGCACATTCGTTTCTCCGGCCGCCCCGACGCTTTTATGAAATTCCCGCGGAGCGAATTAAGTCGAGTCAGCGGCCCGCCGAGCCCTCTCCAAGATTCACGTTTACGTCCGTGGAATTTTGAGCGAGCGCTGCGGCGGAATTTACGCGTGCGTCGTCCGCCATGGGCGGAGAATAGGCGAAAAGAACGATGCCGCTCTGTCCTCCTCGTTGCATGGTGTTGCATGTTTTCGTATAATTTTTGAAAAATCATCTATAGAGTCAGAATTTAATGATCAAATGTAGAAGAATATGCTGAGTTGTGATATCTCTTGTCCTGATCATTCTTGCATATTATAGCTTCATGACATTTATTATTACATGGCAATTAATTGATCTGCTCATGATCGATACATTAATTATTATCATGCATTTCGTAGATTCTATGTTAATCATTATTTAGCAGTTACAACAATAATTTATTCAATTTGTTATTAGTTACAAATAACTAATTATTGAAATTTCAACTGCGATCTTTGGTTTAGCCGTAAAATTCCTATTTTAAATAAACTTGTATTTTATATCACACAGTATCTAGCTAAATTTTACTCATAATATCAATTAATCATCGTACCGTTTTTCACGAAATGTCAAATTTTTTTGGTTAATACGAAAGTAATCATGTTACTTTAATTTAAAAAAGAGTTTCCTCGCCATTTTAATTATCGGTAACCAAGAGGAGACCACGCGGCAGAGCGTTATTACTTCTCACCAATCTTCGTTGCATGGCGCATCGTACCAATCGAGAACGAAGAAAAAGCTCCGAAGTTTAATTAACGATGCCGCGTTGGCATCATTGTTCTTCCGGACGGAGAAACAATGGCCCAAGAAACTCCGCCCGATCGAAATTCCCTTTTTCACAGAGAGCCGCCCGCCTCGGCCTCTCGCCGATCCATCTGTCCTTGTATATTTGTATATACGGCCGAACGAATAGCCTTCGTTAATCAGACTTTAAAGCGCAACTGTTTTCATTCGAGTTTCTCTATTCGTTTTATAGTTGGATTTTCTGATTTCTTTTTCTTTTTTTTGGATGTATATGACTTACGACAAAAAATAACAACATTGTTGTAAAATATTCTTTAAATAAACAAATAAATAACTAGGAGCGTACTATATCAGGTAAAAATCTCGACGCGTTGAAAAGAGAAAAAGTGACGATTTAATCCGCCCCCACACGTAACAGTTCAATTTTTGCTTGCTTGCAACAACAAGCTAAAAAGAGAAAAGGAACCAACTGGAGAAATAAGCGGCTACAGTTCGGAGTGAAAAGTCACTCTTCTCCTTCTCCCCATCCCCGTTTCACGTTTTACACACACAGCTATACGCAATAGGCGCGACAGATGAGAGAGAATCTTGCACTGGTAAGAACGACGGCGACTACTTTATCTCCTCCTCTCTTTTGCTGGAATTGTCTTTCGCAATAAGAGGCTTGTCGGGATAAAAAGAAAAGTTTTTCGGTTAGGGGCAAGGCTCCGCTGTCGTTGCCGCTTACGAAATTGCGTACGCAGAGTCGACTGCTCGCGCCCTTCTATCCGTCTTCGTTTACGGCAGGAAAGGTCTTCCCGCCTGTGAGTTGCATCGACTTCTTTTTTTCAGGCGCAGGTAGAGCTCTAGTTTTTATAAACAAGGAGATTTTGAGCTCAAACAAGATATGAATGGTAAACTGATTGTATATGATCTACATCCCTTATCGTGATTTATGCTTTGTCCATTGCCGTTAAAGAGAACACATTTGCTGCTTTTTTAGATTCTTTAAATCATAGTTCATTGTTCACAAAGGTAAGGACTATACCTATAACTTTGACTCTCTTGTGAAAGATATTAAATTGACCATTGGGATGCAATTCTGAAGTATTTTCAAATGAATTTAAGAAAAACACAGATATAGGAAACGAGGTTTAGTCAAAAGTCCTAGAACTATCAGTGCTTTGGCTGATAAGTATTGGAATCCCTTTGCAATCGAGATCTACTTTTAACTATGTGAACTTAAATTATGTGATTTTACCGCAAGAAAATATCCTACTCCTTAGTTCTTGCATGACATGTTTATTGAGCGTATAAATCTGTATAGATTTGAAATATTAATTAAAAAGAGACATATTGGTCTGTTTTGAAAATTTACGTTAACGTCCATTATCAAATATATTGAATTTAATTTCAAAAAGCTAAAAGAATCAAATAAATAATAATTAAATAAATATATAACCCTAGCTAGAAGAACAAAAACGTTATAAAATGCTTATAAATTAACACCATAAATTCAGTTTTAAATAAAGAATAAATATTATAGACAGCCTGTAGGTATACCTTTTGAAATCATTTTTATGTTGAATATCTATGGCGCCACGGAAAAAGTCCAATTTTTGAAAAAGTTAATATTCCTTTACTTTACTTTTTATATAATTCTTATACGTCATTTAATAATAAAAGATATACCAACATTTCATTTCCGAGTTAAAATATTCAATTTTAATAAAACGTCATTTTTTGCTGAAATTTTTTTAGGAAGGTTAAAGTTGGTAAAAAAACATTATATTTTGATATATTAGCGATGTTTCATATTCTACGCTATCGATTATATAGGAAAATCCCATTGCAATACTTTGATTTTCATAAAAACACTGTTAAATGATCAGAGGTTATCGTGAACACTTTGCAAAGAGTAACATTCAAACACGATTATCTCGAAAACTTTTTCAAGTGACTTATGCCCTTTTTCCTTACCATCACAGATATTAGACAAAACAAATGCTAGATTTTTAATTTTTATTATCGTACAAAATCAATATCGAATTATCGGTCTTTTAGATAGATACGTGAAAAAAAAAATATTCTCAAACGCACATTATGACCACTTTAAGATATAGCACTTCATGAAACACCGAAAACTTTTCTCACTGTCAAACAATCGAGAGGGGAAGAAAATTCTCAAAGATTTGTCTTGGTATCTAGTCGGTTCTTGCGCCAGGTCTCCGATGTAGTTTGAAATCTCGTTTCAAAATGTTTAATTTATGACACTGAGCATATCGCATCGGTAAGAAGAATCTTACAAAGTTTCTTGAATATGTACATTGTCTGCGGGACATCAGGCAGATATTCTTGGTGTGTTGATCATAACTTTGGCGACTTTGCTCTTCTTAGTTTGTGGAAAGTTTTGATAAATTTATTGATCAGAGCCATGCGTTTTTATTATTATTAATATTATCAGTATTTTCAGATACGTGTATTAGTAAAATAATTATGATTAAATATAAAATAAGAGGAAGAAATTATTATACTTTATTAAAAATATTCATATACTATACTAAACCTAGCAATGTGATACGAAATATTGTAATGTTTTTAAGTATTAATCAGTACTTGCTACTTTTTAAATATTTAAATATATTTTGAAACAATACTTTTTATATTTTAAGGTTGTAATTATTGAGCTAATCGATAAATCATTATTTATTGAGACTTTAAACATGCACAACTTTTTATAAATGGTTCTGTATATAATTATCATTTCAGATATACATTGACAATAATTTAATTCACAAAGAATTCGTATAATACTTTAGTGCAAAAATACATACCATGTTGCCCCTAAGACTATATGTATGTAATGTTCCATAATCTTATCGATACAATAATCTACGTATTCCTCTTTGTATTCACATACTTTTGAATACAATTTCTAAGAGAAATTTTATTGATTCTAATATTTACTTTGACAAACTTGAAATGAGACTTAAATAGTTCCCATAATAATACAGAAGTAGATACGAAGTAACAAATGCCAAGCGAGAAAACAATTTTTTTACTTGACCATATCTTTGTCTCACTTGCAACTTTGCCCTGATTCTCATTAAACGTAAAATTAAAAAGTCCTCGTCGAGAAAAGAAATAGTGTTGCATATTTATGTCAGTCCAACGACTTATAATTCCGTTTTCCAACATCGTCCGTAATAATTTATTGAATTTTTCTACGTAAGGCGATGTGGGGCTAAAGACAATAGCTGCCCAACCAGGAAGTAACAGCTGCTCAACTACACTTATTAACCGTATCTCTTTATCTCTTTCGAAAAATTTGCGAATTTTTTGGCCAAAGTTGTCTTTTACTTCACACCTACTTATATTTTCGATGTTGTTCATTACTAGAACTGATATACAATTTTCAATATCGGAATAACTTTCTAAAGATCCAGAATTATCAATAATTTCTTGCAGAATACTATCATTTAATTTCAATATTACTTCTTTTGTATCTTTTGTTATATGAGGAACTATACCAGCATCAATCATATCTTTAAGAGATATTAAATCAGGATAAATTTTTTTATAATAGTATATGCTTAAAACCTGTTCAATAACTTTTATAGAAAACAAAAAGCATATGAACAGCAAATATAAGAAAAAAATTCTGTGAGTGATCTTTTGAGGTGCTGGAGTCATTGATTTGCCAATAATTATTTTGATTATGTTATACATATTCCAGATTTTCATGTCAAGTTTCAATATTAGAACTAATATGAATAAAAATATAAGTGTAATAAACGTACTGAAGATAATAAGAAATGGTATTTCCATTTCATAGATACCGTACTGTTTAGTTATTAAGGAAATTGGATTGAAATATAAAAACACGCTAAATTCGAACCCGTATTTATCAAAAGAAGAGGATCCAATTACGCTGACAAAATTAATTTTGAAATCAATAGATTCATTTCTCAATTCTTTAACAATATTATGTTTTCTCGTATTAAATTTTTGCAGTTTTTCGTTGTTTGAATTTATTCTGATATTTAATGAAAAGTTCAGTACCGTCATTAATTCTTTGGTTAGTCGAATACCTATACCATCTAACACATTTAATATATTATTCCCATGATAATTATGTCTTACATAAACACCTGGCGGTTCTTCCAATATTGATGCTTCTAAAGGATATCCATAGAAATTAGATAATTTGTCATGGAATACCTCAGTTTTTGAAGTAAAATGTTGAATTCCGTAAGTGTTATTGAAAAGATTATATTCGTACAGTGTTACGGTAAAATTTGAATAATGAAGTTCTAAAAGATTTTTATATTTTCTGTCTCTTACAAATTCTAAAACAGTAACATGCAAAAATTTATAACCCCAACTCCATTTGAGAAACTTTTTTATTATATTACTATTACGACGTAGATCTATAACAATAAAAATACATTTTGATCGTATAGTTTTCCCAGTGGAATTCATTAAAAAATAAGTAAAATCGATTAATTCTTGCGTTAAATTTTTACTAGTTGTTGCATCAATAAATATAATTTTCAGAACATTTCGTTGAGATCGCGAAATGAGCAACTCTTTTATTTTCTCTGAAGATTTATTATTAAATATAAAACTGAACTCTTTTTTACTTAAAAGAATAGTAACAACTTTATTTACTATTCGAGGAATAATATATTTTGGCACATTTGAAGATAAACTGCCTGCTGTACTTGTCATTAGCATAATGTATTTGGTTCCGAGTTCAACTATATCGTCTATCAAATTATTTACATTAACAGTATTGACACTGATAATTAAATGCGATAAACATATGACCCACAAAATGGATTTAAAACTCATAATTACAAATGGACGATTTATTATTTTATATGTCTCATAGATAGTTGCACACAAATACTGCATTAAACAAAACTCAATTTCGCCAATAAAACAATATAGATTTATGGATAAATATATTGTCGGCTTTCTTATAATGATGTAATTCTATAATTTTATGAACGGTATCAAATTATTTGTTTTATTATTTACTCAATTTATAATTTTTTTTAAGATTAAATAAAATTGATGCTATATTAAATTCGGTTTATAGTTTTCAGTTTTGGTCTTAATTATAGTCTACAATCTCTTGATGAATGAAATTCAATCGATGTAAGAATTACTTATTTTATTGTTCGCTTTGTTAACTTTTCAAATTATACATGAATATATCGATATTAATAATATCAGTTCTTTCTCACGCCACAGTCCTTTTTAAAAAAGAATGCACTCAACACATTTTTAGTTAAACCGTGGAATAAATCACTTAAAATTATATTAAAACAGCTATATACGGTGATTTAGTGTGAAACATTAACAAATAGGCACACATTAATTGATTAGCCTACAATGATGAGTAAAAGGTAAATCTAAACATTTTAGTTACAATTAGTTTTTAAATGTACTACTGTATCGCTCATATCATTAACTATTTATTTATGAAATTGTAATGAGATATGTTTTAAAACCAATATTAGTTTTTATTTTAATATTTTAGCATGTACTTTTACAAGTTGTCGTAGCAACAAATTTCGAAGCAAAAGTTTTTTCCTATTTTGTTATTTCACAAAAACGACTCATTCTTATATTATAGTTTTCAACTTCCAAACATTTGATAGGTTCATTTTGCTGCCCATATTTTACTCTGCCGAATGTATTAAATTATTTTATATTTTTCAGAGAGTTGTTTGTATTTTCAAAAATTATACTTCACACTTTTATAAAAAAAAGTTACGTTCACTGGACAAAATCCATTGCTTCTAGCTCTTCTCGTTAACCTCCCACGTATAACACATTCGAGAACAAAGATTTAACGGATCACTTATAATATATACCATCGCTATACTCCTGCGACGTGTCGATTATCTGGGAGAAATGAATGCCCATTAAAAATCGCCCGCGGAGCACTGCTCCTAATAAGAATACAGCGACTACAGGCGCGGGCTCCGCGCCAAGCGCCACATGTCAAATGTCACACGTGCTCCTGACTTCAGCGGATCGTTAAGCCTTGCCTCTGCGCGCGTGCACGCGTCGACGTATATACACATATACATGTACATATACATGTACGCAACGTACGGTATACTATACGCGTAGCAGCAGTAGCATAGCAGCAGCGATCGGACGGAATATAGGCGCGCAGCACGACGCGCGTGCCTTTGCGGCGGCGTAATGGCGGAAACTTATTACGCGAGCGGCGCCGGCTCCCCGAGTAATGAGGGTTGCTCCAGCCTGCTCTCTCTCTCTTCCTCTCTCTCTCGTTCTTGGCTCGTGTTATTATATACCCAAAGCATTGCGAGTTACGAGGGTGGGAAGAAAAGAGAGGGAGAGAGCGGAAGGTGTACGAGCATGAGTACGCAATGTGTATATTTTGTATTGAATATTTTCGAGAGCTTTCAGGATTCGTTGTTGAATTTTAGAGAATACGGTTCGGCGCATATGGATGAAGTAAATATCTTTAAGCTCTTTTAGTCCAATATAAGGATTTGGAAAATTATTATCAGAAAAGCCCAGATTCAAAGAAGCTTTTGGAATAAAAGGGAAGTATTTAAAATTTCAACGAATTTGTATTATTTCATGTAGCATTTCATGAATTTTAAATCGTTTTTACTATCAAAAATGAGAAATGACAAAAAACTTCACTGGACAAACTCGACTGATAGAAATCTTATAAGAAGAGTGCGAACATTCCGGGAGACGGATTTTCGCGGGGCTTTTAGAGTCGATTTCTCGTATCTAAAAATGAAGTCCAGTGTTCCTAATTTCATCTCATAGGTCCTTCTTCTTGAGATACGGGGAATCTAATCTCAAATGTAGTACACAAAAACGAGCAAAAATGATTATAACAGTAGACAAGAAAAGCTAAAATTCAAGCTTTGTTTCGTTAAAAAATACCAATCTTATAGGAAGTTATAAGCAATTAAAGATAGCGTGACAAAATGTTTAAAAATACGACTCATTTAAGCGTTTAAAAAGAAGGCACATTTTTAACCATTTTCTGACGATATCTTAAATTGCTTATATTCTGTTGCTAAGTTAATATTTTTTAAGGAAAAAAGCTTGAATTTTAAACTTTCTTGTCTCATACTTTTATAATTGTTTGATTTGATTGATTTATAATACTTTTGCTCATTTTCGTGTCATAAATTCTTGAAAAATCACAGTTAATAGAAGATACGTCATTTTTTTAACGAAATAAATAAGCATATTTGACATTGTATTGCCCATATCTTAAAAAGTCGACTCTCAAATCCCCGTAAAAATCCGTTTTCCGGAAGGTTGTACTATCCGTGTTGCTTAATCATCAAAATATCCATGAAAAATTGAAATCTATATCGAAGCTCTTAAACTATATTTTATCAAGTAAATTCGAATTAGATCGTTCTTTTTTCATGTAATGGTTTTTAACTTTCTTTTACTTCATTATCAATTCAGACACTTTTTAACCAAAGCTAGTAGTATTTCTCTGTATTAATAGAACAAAAACTATATCAGGAAAAATAATCTTTAAACATTGTAGAAATATAGATTTCCTGATGTCCAATGTATTTGTATATTAATATGAATAATACAATATTCTAAAAACGCTGGATTTCGTAGATAGAAGATAGAATTATTTTCATAAATATTCATCTCATATTCAACACATAGATAGTAGTTTAAAAAAAATGCTTATTTTATATTAATAGTACACTTTAAATTGCAGTACAACTCCCATTCTACTTATTATACGTAAGATATTAATTTGACATAAATAGCATTTACTTCATGCTATATTAATAATATCATTGCTCGACTCTTCTTTCACCAAACCATCAAACCTCTAACTTACAGAAAACCCAAATAGATTATCGACCTCGATTATGACCTCCACCTCCACCATTTTGCACTGAAGAACCGCGAGGCCCCATCGTTACACCGTCGACGACGATGACATCCGCACACGTCGAAACGGGCAATAAGGACGCCTGCGCGCGGAAACTGGGCAACCATGCAAACGTCAAAATTTATGCGACCCGCTGTACAGGCCCTGACGGTTATATACGCTTATCGCTCATTTGATCCGGGCGCGTTTTGCAGCAGCGCCGGCAACGTCTGCACTTGGCAGAAATTCCCGCGGGTGCAGAGCCGATCGCGAATTAGGAGCTCGCGGAAATCGTTAGGCGCCGGCAAATTGCGACAGGTTCTTGCGCGAGCGCCACATCAAAACTGACAAATCGCGAGCGCGTATGACCTGCCGCGGCTGCCGGGCGAGAGAGGAGAGAGAACTGTTAATGGCACAGCCGTGATTTATGTGTATCGGATAGCTCGGGCTTTATACGGAGAAAACTATTGAAATTCGTATGGGCATACTTTCTGGAAAGATATTATTAATGCATTTCGGAGATTTGTTTTTAGAAAAGAAATTGGTTTATATTTAATTTTGAATGCTTGAAATATTTTTCGCGTTATATTGAATTCAATCCTGAACAGGAGGTGCAAAGATCCGTTTATAAACTCCTTCAGACTCATTTATCAGTCCTTACGCTGTTACAAATTGCATTAAATTTAATCCCGAATTAATTTAATTTTAATGCACCCCAATGAAATTCTAACAGTTATATGTAGGTATTTTCGAAAATGGAAACGTGAATTGTCATAAAATTATAAACTCGCTAAAAAAAAAAATCAGAAAAAATAATTAAGGACAACCTAATGAAAAATGTAAAGGGAACAAATGTGTCAATAATACATGAATCTATATTAAATTTTAATTTAAAATCCGTTTGAACGTGCGTCAATCCAAAATCATTCATTTTATTTTAGAAATTTAAATCATTTAATGAAAATTAATTTTCACATTGAATTCTTGTTACAGCAGAATCAAACTTCGCAAGACTGAATTTCGCTCTCATTCACCACCTCATCCCGTCTCTCACACACCTTTCACAAAAATCACTCCGACACAGCTCGCAGGTAATTTTCCAACTGACCCCACCCACCCCGCGGCCCATTGTTGCGAATAAAACAATAAAGCGGCCATCGACCCCTTGGCGTCGATTTTTAATGGCCGTTGTAAAAACGAAGTTAAGTCCACGGGGTGTGCGCCTGCGGCTGACGCTGAGCTGGCGGCTGGCACTGTTTCCAGGCGCCTCGTTAGCGTCGTCGACGTCGTCGTCGTGCAGAATCGGAATCGTCCGCGAAAAGAGAGAGAGAGAGAGAGAGGAAAGGAGAAAGAGGCAAGGGGTGGTCGGCAGTGTCTGTGTCGCTTTTTCCAAAGGACCGTCACCAAAGTCCCGCGCCAATAAATGTATTCTCTCTCTCTCTCTCACTCTCTCCTTCTCCCTTTTTCTCTTTATCATCGAGCGCCCCTTCCTTCGGCACTTCAGCCACGACGCGCCGAACAATCGTCCCGTAATTCCTACCAATCAAGCGATTGTCGAGGCTAAAACTATTGTGTCTATGTGTGGGTGTGTGGGCTGTATAAGTGTGTGAGTGTAGGGTGTCTTTGAGGTGGCCGGAAGTGGTCTGCACTGCGAGCGCCGTCCCTTTCTTTCTGCCCTCTGTCTGTCTCTCTAACTACTGTTCAATTTTGCTCTTTTTCGTCCTTTTCAGTCCACACCTACTTGCTCACTGTGCGACCACTAGCTGCTATCTTAGTACTTCTATTGTACGTTTTATACATTGTTGTGTGCTTTCCTCTTAACAAGTAATAACAATGTGCACAGTTCAGTTGGGAGATCCCATTTATTTCTATTTTATAAAATCTTAATGAATCGTCTGTGAAGTCTGAAACAAAGGATTAAAAGACAAATAATAATTGTAAATAAAATATTTATTGATTATCTTAATTTAGTTACCACATAAATGTAGACGTACAAATTAATTTTTGATTTGTGACACTCCCCTGGTAGACATTTATTACGAAATAGGAAGGAAGTTAGTAAATAGGTAGGAAAAATGGCTATTTTATACTTACTAGGAGAAGGTCAGAGGTCCGGATTATGGATTCAACTGAAACTTTGGGATTGGATTTTAGATATAAAAGTATGAAGAATCTGCAATATTAGACCCTGACGCTAAAAAAACTGAAGTTCTGGGCTTTAAAATTGAGCTTCGAAAATGCACTGTTTAATCCCCGAAATTCACTTTTCGACTGCCTGCGTATTTTGGAGCACTTTCGATGCTCAATTTTAAACATTCATAACTTTGGAAGGAATTGAGATTTTTTAATCTTTAAAAAGGCAAATGAAAGTTCGTTTTCTCTAGTTTTATTTTCTCTGCTTGAAATGATATTTAAGACTTTCTAAAGTTGAATAGTTGACGTTTTAAAAAAAGGTTTTTTTTCAAGATTTTCTTCAAAATAAAGCTAAAAGTGTTCAGAACTTAAGTTTTGTTAGCGTTAGCGTCTAATATTGCAGCTTTCTTAATATTTCTATATCTAAAAACCTATCCTAAATTATTGAACCTGTCTTAGTTAGTAGCGGTAGAACGATTTTTCACTTATTATTCGCTCTTTCAATAGATTGGAAATAAAATAGCATGACCTTAGAATATTTCATAGACTCATAGGCTTGGCGTTACAATTGTCATTTATAGATAGCTTACAAAAATGTAAACAATAAACACAGATTAAAAAAAAAACATTTATAGCATTTTGCTTCTTTTATAGAAATTAACCGAAATTCATATTTCATATTTTTCCAATATTTTTCCAATTCATATTTCATATTTTTCCAATAGATTCTGTCCCTCCCACTTTTCGCTATAACAATAAGCATTTCATTAGTCATTTTTTAACTAAAAAAACTTTCTTTTTTAACCATTTTTCTTTGAAATAGTCCAAAACAAAATCTGTAAAAGAGCTTTCTATGTTTTAATCTATTAATTATTAAATAGTCGAATAATGTCAGAAAATCGTTTCATCGGTAGATAGAAATAGCTAAGAAGAATGTCTAGTTTTAGTCAATCCCCCAGTAAATCTAGCTATTTATTAGTAATACATAGAGTCGATTTCTACCAGGGTCTTATTACAATAAGTTTCTTAATTATATTCTGCTATACAAGTTCAATGACTAGGTATTCATATAGGATAATTGATACTTCTACTGATTCATTCGTAAATAAAATTATGCCCTCATTTGTCGACCGAAGCATGCGGAGTTCCAGATTAATTTTGTGCTGTAACTGACTCGCGGCAAAACACGTTGACTTTTTTTTATAAACAACCGAATTAGGTTGAATATGATTGCGGTAATGAGCCAAGATGATCTTAAGAAAGAATTTTATTTAACGCAATCCTGTATGTAGATCAGTTCGTCGCACTTACGAAACGCTGAGCATGGGAAAATTGATGCGCGGGGACTTTCGGGGATTCGACGACCACCGTGCGTCGCTATGCCACATCTTAAATGCGAACGTTGCTTAATTTTATATGCAAAACGGACTATATTCGAAAAATTACTGATGAGTTTGAATTCGTTTAAATGATACGTCACATAACGTAACAAGCCTTTAATAAATTATTAATTTTCAGGAATTTTCAAATTAAGCCGGACTTACACCTAAAAATTTTGAAAAAATCAAATTTTTTTATTGAATTTTTGGATTATATATGTTATTTTAAACCTAAAAAACTAGTTTAGATCAAGAATTAAAACAATTTTAAATGAATGGCTGAAAGAGCTTACTATATCTTTAAAATGGCGAAAAAAATCGATTATCTTGTTTTTTGTCTTTTTTTATAGACTTCTGATAGGAATACGTTTAATTAAATGTTTTTGTCCAAATATTTACGTTTTCAAAACGTAAATATTTTAACTGTTTTATGCGTCCCTTAAAAGGAAGCGAGGGCATTGGCAAGATTGAGTTAAGTATTTGAATGAAGAAGCTGTAATAATTCTTAACGGATAAAAATAAATACATCTTTTTTCTAAAAAAGATGAAAGTAAAATAATTGGGTTTAGCTTACTTTAGGATATAATTCAATTCAGAAGAGTTGTGAATCGCAATAAGTGTCAAGATGTGTCTACACAGAAAAGCGTCAAGCCTGCTTATTACTCAAGAAATATATAATACACGCTTGAATTCAAGATATATTTAATGTACAATATATCTAATCAAGTGATCATTGAAAAATGGGCTTATCGGCTTTTATGTATTGATGTACTTTTAGCCATAACAGTGATGGCTTCTAAAGTTTCGATTAGGATTTCATAGTTCATTAGTCTTAGTATAATAATTAGTATAATGTGTTAAAAAGTGACTCAACAGTTGATAGGTCAAACGTACAAAAGAAGAACAGAGTGTTAGCAATAACTTTTAATGGAACGGATGCTGCTAGCTTAGCAATAACTTTTAATGGAACGGATGCAAGCAAGATGCTAAAGCTTCTGTTTCAACCTATTTATATGAAAGAATATATCTCAAATGTATAGGAAAGTGAGTTTCAAGAAGGGAAAAAATTGGGAACCTAATAGATGATTATTTTTGAAGTTTTGGCGTAACTTAAAAAAAAAACTATTTGATGGATTTTCATGGGAGAGAGCTGAATTACTTGAAATTCATTAAACTAGGTATGGCAGGAAGAGTTGGAAATATTAAAAATATTTTATTAAATAATTTAAAAATGGTAAAATCCACAAATAAAATATAAAAATTCATAAAATTCATGAATTAAAAGCAGTTTTGTCCATAAAAAAAATATTAGTTTCTAGAAATCATATTTTTTCAACTCTTTCTACCATAACTGCATGAATTTCAAGGAATTCAAGCCTTCTCCCATGAAAATCAATGGAATAGTTTTTTTTACGTTACGCCAATCGAAAAAAATGAAAATGCTATATGTCTGAGTAAAATGGGTCTACAGATTAACTCTTTGGCCATATTATCAGATATAGTTTATATTTATAGTATATATATTGTATTTTGTTAAAACTACATTTTTCTTTTTTTATAGCAGATTTTGGCCTCAGAAGCCACTCGGTGTAAGACCGCCTTAAGTCATTTTTAAGTTTCCTGAACGGATTTTTTTAAATTAGTGTAGGTACAAAAATTACTGAATAGCTAGTATTGTGAAAATTCAAAACTGCGTGAACAGTAAAAGAAAAATATTAAAAATCCGGAAACACGAACTGTTATGCCTATACGCATGAAAGCATGTACAACTAAATATTGGTTTCGACACTTTCAGTACTCATACTTGCAATATAATCTTGAAAATTCACATAGTATCCAACTGTTTTATTTTATCAAGGCCTTGTGGCAATCTTCGAAATAGTCCCCAACACTATTATTTTCTTTTGCACCCTTACAACTACGCAAATCGAGCTACAATGTCAATCTCAAATCCATATCCATCCCCACCCAGTTATATAAGGGTGTGAAGTTGAACGTCGAAAAGGCATAAAAATGTACAAATCGCAGATATCGGCACCGTCGATTTTGAGAGCATTTTCATGCCGTTTTGATGTTCAACTCTTCAAACCCTTCTATAACTTTTGAAGAAATTGTCATTTTTTAATTTTCAAGAAAGGCAATGAAAGCTCTTACTTTTTAGTTTCAATTTCTTTTTTGAACTTTGGAAAAAATGTGAGACAAAGACGTTTTTGATTGTACACGATTTATTCTGTATATTTTTTGACATAAGAAATAAAAAAAAAACGCCTCTCGAAGGTGTGCCTTCAACAAAAATTTTGACCGGTTTTGGGTATGCGAAAAGTTGAAATAAATTCTAGATTTCCTCATATACTTCCCAAAAAGCCTCCATTTTTCCCAACCGTACTCCGCGCGATTTGACGCCGATCGATTAACTCGCGCATCTCCCGTCCCGACAAAACTGCAATCTCTTCGCAATACGTTCTCTCTCTCTCTCTCTCTCTCTCTCTCTCTCTCTCTCTCTCTTTCTCTCGTATACACACACGCGCACGCACACACATATAGGGAGGCCGATAATACCGTCGATCCATCACCGTCGCGTCGCGGTCCGTCAGGCGGTCGCTGCGCGCATGCAAACCCGCTGCGCCGCCTCCTATATATCCCACGCGTGATATATCTATCGGCACCTGTTAGACGACGGCGCGCGTCTTTCTTCCTCGCCAATGGACGAGGGTGTGGGAGGTCGTGTCCATGGTGGTGCAGTGGCCAGGATAGAGGTGCTCAGACGGTCAACGCGGCGGGAAAGTCGATTAACTCTTGGGGGAAGTCTAGAAGCGCAATTGTCTTGGTGGTATCTTGGCTCGGTTGTTTGGATTCGTTTTTATAGAGTTCGTGTATAAGATTTGTGTAAGATGGAGAAATAATTCATGTTTGTTATATTTATGGTTTCATTTTGTCAGAGATGTGTTCTATAAGGTTATATTATTTATAGGTATGACGCTTATAGAATTTAAAGGTATTTCGTTATTTCTCTATAAGTATTTTTATTATAATGTACACTTAAAAAACGATCTTCCTGTACCAACGAGCATCTATCTGTCTTGAAGAGAATACCTTCCTATAGAAGGAGGAATATCTACTTCATGTAGCATTGAATTACGACAAGAAAAAATTTTCCCATCACAGACATTAAAATTTTTAAATATTTAAAAAAGTTTTCCTCGTGACAGGAAACATTTTCAAAAGACCACTTTAAATACTTACACACGCGCACGCCCACATACACACACACAGCATGCCATTTCAATGGAATAAGAATAAATATGCCACATAACAGCAACGTCCGCACTGTTTTCCAGCCGCCTGTCCGCATATCGTATTAGATTGATCACGTGGAATATATGTACGAGTATGTCGGGGTATTTTAAATCAAAGTCTAATTCGATCTAGATACAAAATAATGCAATTATTATCTATCATATTGTTAATTAATACAAATTATAAATAAATTGAATTTTTTTTACCAGTTGCGGTCCAAAGTTTATATCAATATGTATTTAAAATTGACCATTCTTTCACCAAAATATCTTCAAATATGTAGGTTGCTTAAGTTGCTGTACGATACTCATATGTTTGTACCTATGTATGTTTTACTCTATCCCACAGTTTCTTTGACGTATATCGTCGCGCGGTGCGGACAAAAGCCAACTTAGTTCAGCCAAACGATAGATCGTCGCGCGGTAAAAAAAATAACATAAAAATAAAAAAAAAAATAAATAATTACTGGAAACCTAAATATCAAAATATAAATGAGGCATTGTCTGCAAAAGCGACAACCCCCTCCTGCCCAAAATTCTAGTAAACCTAGAATATTCTGTGAGGGCTTAAAATTTAGCTTAACATCTCTACTTTTAAATGCCGTTGGGCCTTTTT
>UXGD01003816.1:0-19106 GCA_900474315.1 Torymus auratus
ATTTTGTTCTAAAAAGGTGTCTCCACCTAATTTTTGATGGAACACCAGCGTTTTCGTATATGTTATGACCTATCAAACGAGATGAACCTTGTCCCGAAGGTGTGCCTTCAAAAAAAATTTTTAATATTTTGAACTGGCGCTAAGTGCTACTTTTTTTGAGATTTCCTCATATACACGATGGTAAAAGTGCGACGAGCCGAGAGGGCCAAAAGTGAAAACCGCCGCATGATAATGAAAACCAACGGAAATTGGTTTTCACGGCGGTGTGCGCGCGTACCGCTTGTGTCCTATCTATCGTCGAATAGCCACAGCTTTGTTGTGATGCGGTATGCGTACACGTCGAATAGAGAAACAACAAAGAAGAGGGTTATTCAAGCGCTTATATTGTTACAATTATACAGGGACCTTCGAAAAGTACTTAATGTTAAAAATAAAACTGTCGTCTCAAGGGTACCCCATACGCATATATAGTTTAACAAACAGCGTAAATCGTTTATATTCCCTTTGTTTCTCGTTAAAGTCAGCCCCGAGAGGCACAAAGACTCACGCGTTCCACCCTCGCACGCGCTTCTTACCACCCGCGCGATGGGCATTTAAATCCTCGTTCCTCGCCCCCATTACTTAACTAAGCGCTGTAAGCACGCACATATCGCGCCTGGCAAAAGTGCACACCCATGACCTACTAACTCGGAAACAAAGCTGCCCTTTAAGCTTCCCTTGTCTCTTACACGCATCCCCCTGACACCACTACCACCGTAATCATCCTTTGTCCTTCCCTTTCTTTCTTTCTTTCTTTGTCGCGGCTCATACCCGAAGAAAGGCCACTTAACTTTCCACACGCACGCTGCTGGCCCTCTGTTTACCAAATTCCCGCGGTTCGCATATAGGAAAATCTTATCTATATTAGTATACAGAGAAACTCAATAGCTCGTATATACTTTCCGGGGCCCACGTCCGGCCTCTATATTACTCATCGCTCGGTTGTTTTTGTTTTCGCGCGCGTCCTCGCTGCGATATACCGCGCGCGCAAAAACCTAGATAAACTCTGTAATACACCACCACCACCTCCTCCCGTTATTACGGGGGCCGAGTTGCGATCGCAAGTGCATCTCTCTTACTTATACTCTCTCGCGACCTATCTTTTCCCTCTCCCTCTCCCCACCCGTGGAATGTAAATTACGCAAAGAGGCAGCAACGCGCGGGATGTACCGTTAGAGAATCGTTATATACACTGCTCTCGCTACCGCTTCTGTTGCCGTGCTGTAGATATACATACAACTCTCTGCGTGTCCTCTCGAGTGTAGGGCCTAACGAGCGCTCGGCCTATCTTTCTAATGACGCTATGAGTGTGTAGTGCGCACTTATAGGCGTATATTACGGCGTAGGTGCGCTGTAGCTATAGCAAGCGAGCGAGCTAGCTAGCGCGAGTTGTTGCGGCGAGGAATTGGGGGAAGGTCGGGCGAGCGCGCGTTATGGTGTCGAGCGAGGAGAGAGAGGCTGATTCACGTCAGCAATTTGTAAAACTGACGTCATACGGCGTTGTTAAACTTTAGCAGAGCTGAGTAGTAGGTATATTATGATACGCGCGGGCGATTATTATTGAGTGAGGCCGGGGTTCCTACACTCGTATGTAAATAGAGCTGTTTCGTATATAGAGAAAATTTCGGTATATATAGATGTTATATATAAACAGGAGCAACAATTGGGCGTACTGTTATATCTGTTGCGTATAGATACATTCGAAATCGTGTTACACGATACGAACTTCACGTCACGTTTCTTTTTCGTTCCATTTACCATGAGTCTCACACATGTCTTACGAAACTTCTTTGACTTCAGTCGCACGCACACATATAAGTACTCGACAAAGAAGACTAGACTCTGGCGGTAGATAACTACGCAGTAAGTTCGAAGTAGGATCGTAGATGGAAAGCCCATAGGGCAAACTGCGCGCTGCGTATAAGAGAGACGACGCCCCGCCCTCCCCTCATGACCCCGGCGCATGAGCGCGCGACTATCTTCTGCGTCGTAGCGATTTAGCCGATTTCGCTCCTTTATTCTTTCTTGTATACTCGACTCTCCTATACTAATGCAAACGATGACAAATGCCACGGAGTCATTAGTGCGCGGTTAGCGAGGCATCTTTCGAGGGCCGACCCTGCCCGAAAATCGTTCCCGCTATTAAATGGCCCAGTCTAACGATGATCGTTAACTGCGCACGTGAGGCGATTTTACGGCCTGGCCGTCGATTTAGTATGGGAATTAGTATGAGTTCACTTGAAAAGATATTGATATTAATGATGGAGAGGAGATGTGGTGGAAATTGTTTGTTTATGTGGTTGTTTACAGTAGGCGATCGGGGTAGGTACCTGACTTACCGGTATAGGTAAGTGGGATGGATTGCTCGTGGATTCGGAGCACGAGGCGCCATCTGGCGTGCTCAGTTGGATCTATGTACGCCAGATCGGCTGCACTCGGCTCGATCACGATCGAAGGGAGCTGCATGAAGCGAGCGAGCGCTGTGCTCCGGAATGGAGTTTAATGTTGCTCCGAAATGGATTTACATCGTTGTATCATTACAATTCGAGATAAAATTTGAGTTTTTTGTTACATTGATAACAGCAGCCGCGTGGTTAACACAGTTACATTATTTGACAATAATTATTTAATGGTAAATACAATTGTTAAGGAAAATTGAGTATGTACACAATATACCGTTCGAAGTTTTTCTCAATTTTCCGAAATGACTTTGTAATTTTCTGCCAGTCAGCACGGACAATACGGGCCACTCTCGAAACCTCATCCCAGCGGAACGATATATTGTAAAAACTAAATATACCCGTTGTATAGAAACCTGGAGAGGGAGAGCTACGCGGCGACCAACAGGCTGATTTTCGAGTTTACGAGCGAAGAGAGGGCGAAACGTGAAAATAAACATGGTGTATTGGGTCAGCGAGAGAGCGTGTTGGGTAATAACCAACGGCAAGGGTATTTCGATCCGCAAGGGTTTAAAATTAACAGAATACAGGCGTAGCTCGCGAGGAAGAAAAAATAAATTTTACAAATGTTGATTTTTTCTTTTTCTTTTTCTTTTTTTTTTTGTTTCATAAACTTTTTATATAGTAGTCATCGGAAATAGATGACATTTGTAGATATAGCCATTTGAAATCTACAAGGAAAATAGATGTATTATGTGACAATGACAAACGTAGTTTTATTATTGATTTTTCCGATGTTTTCGTTATTGAGTTAAATGTAAAATATTGTGCGACCTTTTCAAAGTTTTTGTAGTATTTTAATATACATAAGGCTAAACTTTAAAATTTAATCCAAAAATATTTTTGTTTTGTAATATATATAGGATACAATATTATAAAATATTCATTTGCAGGTATTCCTGTATAATAATTTCAATAAATGTATGTATATATAAACACCGTTTATCGGTCATTTTTCAGAATCCGTTTTTCCGAATGAAAATTTTTTGAGCGACAAAAATTTCACGATCATCACCACTCTTATTAAAAAAATATTAGATTTATGTAAACTTGATTTTTAGCAATTCATGAAAATTTATTCCTACTATTCTGAATGAAAATTTCTTTGATATTTACTGGTGGTTAATAATACTGAGCAATCTTCTAGCCACAACTTCAGTTACCCCACTAGCGCGATAATAGAAAAAACCTACCTTATCCGCTCACTTTGGCTCTTATGGACCGTTGATAACAAATCGGCATCCTACCATAACATTCATATATTTTTATAATGCTCCGAAAATTCTTTATAACAGACCCTCTCTTACACGTGTTTGTACCTACAAAAAAACGATATCACAATATTTTTTTAACACAATCGTATGCATAAAACTTTTTAAAAACATCCTCCTAAATCTCGCCCGGCATCTTTCATCCTTACCGATCTTAACCCTCTGCCCCCTAAAAAATCCCACTAATCCACCCCAACCGGTTATTCAAATCTCCCGCGCTTCCCATTATCACTCTGTACTGAACTCTACCTAAACGACCATTAAAATATCGGCATCTCGCTGTATAACCACAGCACGACTCCTGGCTCCCTCACTACCGCTCCGTCGGCACAGAGAGTCGCGCTCGGCTCGCCTTCAGGTATCTCTATCGTCGATCTATCTACACACGCGAAGCCGCCTTCGCTCGCCGCGGATGCTCGCAGTTCGCCCGTGACGAGAGCACGTCGCTAGCGCGCGCGTGTGTGCTACCGCCGCCACGAATAACCCAAAAAACATCAGTTCTCTCGTTGAGAAACGTCGCGAAAAACCGCGATTCTTGCACCAGCCTACACATCCGCACGTCATAAACCAAATGTGCAGCGTGAGAGTGATTAACTAAGAGAGAGAGTTAAGTATCGCGCTCGAGGATGCAGCGCGGGCCATCGGGCGCGGATCATTGGCTGACGGTGGCTGGGCCTTGGGAGCAGCGACAACAACACCTCGACGACCATCACCGCCGCTCATCCGGATCGCATCAACCTTGAGCCGCGAGTCGCTACCATCACACTCTTCTTCATCCTCCTACACCAGCATCGTTTATTCTTTCGTCCACCTACACCAGCGCACATCGCAAGGGTAACAGAGAGTGATCGCGATGGAGCTGGCGTTGCTCGCCCTCGCGGCGCTCGCCGTGGTAGCCGCTACCGCTGGCCAGGAGTTGCCGGCCGTGCTGCGCCACGACTGCCCGGCGAGGTGCGTCTGCAGCACGTGGCTCAGACTACCAGCCGCCTCCTGTATTAGCCAGGGCCTCTTCAGCGTGTACGCCGGTGTACCGAGCATCGTCCAGGCTCTCGATCTCTCCAACAACACCGTGTCCCAGCTCGAGGATCGGCAGCTGTCGGTGAGTATACTGTTCCGCCTCTCTCTATCGTCTTATCTTATCGCCGCTGGCGCCGGACCTGGAAAGTTTCAAAGTTTTTAGTCGTCGTAGTTGCTGCTGGGCACGACGATGGTACATTACTTATAATATTGTATGAGGGAGGAGGAGAGGAGACATGATGCTTATGGTATGCGCGAAATTCTCGTTTTGGAGAGCGCCCGAGTGGTGCAGCTCCGCCCTCTTTTTCGGAGGGGCCGAGATACACATTGCGCAGCGTGGGTTTTCGGATGCCGTGTGTATAGGTAGGTAGGTTGTGTAGGGTTAGAGGGGAGAGGGATGCTTCTTTTTTGGGAGAAAGAGAGGGAGAAAAGAAAGAAAAAGGTGACCGGGCATGGCCGAGTATGTGTAGCGGTGTCGAGCTCTACTTGTTGCTCGCGCTATACGCGTGCTTGCTGAACCAAAACACTACTTACACTCTGCGGCCGAGAGGCATTTTAATTGTCGGGAAAGTTAGGTTATAAAGGGGTGTCAAATGTAGGATCTGAGGTTTCGGAGTTTGCATGATGTGAATTTTTAGTATCGTTATGGTTTGTAAGAAAGGTTTTTATTGTAGATGGATGATGAGGTTTTGTTTTGAATTAAAATAATAATTTATAGAATAATGTTTTGAATTCTTCAATGTTATCTTAGATAAATGTATGGAATTCTTTTTAAACATATAAAAGTTAACGTTTCCGATTGAGTGATATCATCACACTTTATGCCTTACCGATTTGTATTTTGTATAGTTCAATTCATAGTGTTATTTTATTTGACTTGTGAATGTTAATTAAGACGTTCGATGTTGTAACCTACTTTTATAAATATTACAATGCCGTAATTTATTATTATTCAATTTTATCGGTTATTATTCAAATAAATTCCTGACAAACAAGTCGTAACAATGAACAATGCAGCTCGTTACGTGCACGGTTCATCATTTTTTGTCATTATGAATGTCATTCTTTTCGGTGTGGTGTGTATATAATGCAATGCAAAGCGAACAATTATCGATACAATGTAACTGAATGATCAATTATTATTATGGTTAAGAACGTCTCCAAACCGATCTTTTAAATGCATTGAGAAAGCGAGTTCGTGCCATTTCTTCTTGCTTTTATGCATGCACGAGAACGATGACAGACATTTTATAATAAAATGTTTTCATTTATCGTGTAATTTAATATATATGAAGATTAATTTTTTCCCCTGGATTTTGCAGGCTTCCAGCAGTGGTTGTAAACGTGTATACCAAATATAAATACGATAAAAATGTTTGATAACTTTTATCGCGTTATAGAGGAAACCTCAATAATATAAAAAAAATATATCGTATATATGGTTAGCATTGAAGTGATATTTTTCCTCGTAGAATATTTTCAGCTAGTATCCGAGCAAAAACGTTCTTTTAAAACGATACATTTAGGAAGCGTGTATATACTTTCCATATCTTTTCAAATATTTACCGAGTGTACTATACGATAACCGCTTATACTATACGATAAGCGAATGTTATTTCCGCGCATGACCAAAACGCTCTCTCACCCGTGTATAAAAAAAAGTATCTCGATATAAACCTGAACTTTTCTTTTTCAAGTTAAATTTCGTTCGTGCCCGATATAGAAGTCATTCAATACTCTTTATATAATTAAAACATTTGATTGATTCACTGTCAATTATGTCTCGTCGAATCCTTGACCCAATGAACGACTTAAAATTTGACATTCAGCCCCGTTCAACAACATTTACAAGCATTTTCGTTCTCGCGCATTTTTAAAGATTTATTATGCAGTTTTATTTTCGTGTATTATATACACCAGACACATGAGACACGTATATAGTCTCGTCTGCGGCAATTCACACGCGACTGAAACCCATTTAAAAGCTTATTCGTTCGTATATACATCACAACGACTAAAAATATTTCCATGCACTGCACTCGTGCATCTCATTTCTCCTAATTGCACACTTATACGACCGCCATCAACGCCAATTATACACACACACAAACGCTCGATAACATATTCAAAAAAATATAAGTATAATCTCTCATCAAGCGTCTCAAACAAACCGGCCGCGATCGGGAAGTGAAACAACGCGCCTCGGGCATTTTACATCACTCAGCACTGTGCACCTCGAAAAGAAAAAAATCGTCCAGTGTCTACTATGTAGCCGCTGATTCACATTTCGCGCGATTATACAAAGGACGATGACGCATTATTATACCGAGCAAACATCAGTAATTGCGTTGCGATAATGCCTCTTTCTCTCCCTCGCACGTTTGTTTCCCCCCCGGTGTAATGTCTACACACACACACTGTACGATAGATTCGCGGTCGTCGCGATGTTTGTTTAAGTTAAAACGCCGCAGCCGAGTATATATGAATTTTCATGAGACGTGAGGGGGGCCGTTGAACGATTGCACTTTGCGCGCGTTGTTTTCGTCGTAGTCGTCGCGGCGATTGACTCTCGCTTTCGATATAGAGAGAGGTTTATAAATATATGCGAGGCGGTTTTGGTCGCGTGAGGTTTCGTGGATATGATGTCGAAACGAGATGTGTCGCGTGACATATGGGAAGAGATGATATTATAGGTGTGTCTGTGGTGTGTTTGAGATATTTATTGAACCCGCGCGCGTGCGCGCTGACAGGATTTATGACTGGAAAGCTGTTATAGGAGATTTTAGGTGTGAAACATGATCGATATTTTACTTTCGAAAATAAGAGGATATACAGCGTTAATCCTTATATAGGGGTTCACACGACGACGACAAAGCTATAAGTGTGTATATTATATATTTGAAGAGATTTAGGATAATTTATGCGTGCGCTCGCGTTGTTTGCTTTTCCCAATGCACTCGATTATGCGTCATATCTATAGATATTACTATGATATACACGCAGGTCGTTGACTGTTCGAAAAAAATATCAACACTTGTATAGATAGTATTCGCGGAACCATATATATACACTTTTTAAAACTATAACATATCAATAAAACTTTTCTTTTTTCACAGCGCGCCGGCCTGACAAAACTCAGGTACTTGAATCTCTCGATGAACGCGATCAACGAGATTGGTCTGAACGCCTTTCAGGATCTGAACAATCTGACGGTTCTCGACCTCTCGATGAACCACCTCGACTATGTCGCCTCCGATACCTTCTACTACAACACAAAGCTGCGTATACTGCGCCTCGCCGGCAACAAGTTCAATCTCCATGTGCCGGAGCTCCATAGCTCGTCGATCACGGTAAGGCGTCAAAAGATGAATTAAAATTTTATTGGATATGATATCGGAAAGATTGGGAATGGAATGGTGCCCTCGTACTTTAACAAAATCAGTATGTACAGAATCGCAATGCAGTTCCGTCCCCTCATAAACCTCCGCAGGCGAATATTACTTCCTATATAACTTATGGTATAAGAAAAGCCGCGTTGGAAATATTCACGCTTCTCACGCCAGACTCTCTCATCGTCAAACGCACACAGTTATACAGCAACAATCAAACGCGATACAGCACCGTACGGGCTTGCATAATAACGAAAGCGGGTGCACACATACGAGGCGCGTCGAAGGATTAATTAATTTTTCGCGGCTCTCGCACGCGCACCCATTAACCTCTATTTACCAACGCGCGTTTTCCTTGTCACACATGCGCACACATGCATTCGCAACGCTCGATTAGACACTCGAGTAGCCAGCGTGTATAGGTATTACTTACAATTACCTCGTTACCGCGGCCGAGAAGTTGAAAAAGGACGTCGGTGAGTAAACGCCCGGTTTATGGCTGTCCGCATTGCGGAGAACTCTCAAAGACTCGGCTCCAGTCCCCCTGTTGTATGCCTTGGTCTCTTGCGTCAACCCAAACATAATGCTGTAAATCTGTGGGATGCGAAAGTATATACTGATGTGTGAGAGAAAGGGTGCGTTGTTGAAAAGGGTTGCAAAAACGTGTGTGCGCTGTACGTTGCAGGAACTCGACCTAAGCGGATGCCGGATCAATCACTTGGTAAAGAACGTATTCGCGGGGATGAAGCAACTGCGCAAGCTCGACCTCTCGAACAACGTGCTATTCGACCTCGATAAGGACGTGCTGCGCCCTATGCCGTATCTGCGCACTATTATGCTGGCACGGTGAGTTGTCTTTAAATTTTTGTGCAAAAATTGTACTCATTCTCCGAAAAAAAATAGCCATACAAAATGTTTTTATGGTGAATGTCCGATTCAAGATTATAAAACAAAATGATGAGAGTAGGTGAAAATAGAAAGATTCAGGTAAGAAAAAATATCAAAAACGAAAAATTATGTATATGTAAGCATGAATATCATTCACTTGACGATCAAAATTATTGAAGAATTTATTGGGTGCAATGTTAGAGCTGATTGTTCATAAGTTTTCACAATTTATCTACAAACAATCAATTGTAACATTGTATACAATTAAAATTTCGATAATTTTGATCGTCAAATTTATAGGTGTAAACTTTGAAACAGAAAAATACCCTAAATATAAAAACCATTGTAAAAAGATTTTAAGAAAATATATGCCAATAAGTGAACGATATTTGCTCTTATACGAATAATTTTCTTTTAAAAAATATTTTATTTTATGTTAAAACAAAGTCTCATGCAAAAAACATGTTGGAAGACCATTTTTTCGGAGATGAACAACCTTAAATCATTAAGTATGGTCTTGATTAATCGGAGGTGAACAGCGAGGGATTCTCAGAGACAAGTTCATTTATATCTTGATTGAGTGTTTTAATCTATCTAGACACCATTTATTTATGTTTTTTGTTCATAAATATTGGGAGATGGGCGATAATTACTTTTTTCTTTTTTTTTTTTTTTAATTAAGGAGGTTCGTCCGACGCCTTAGTCAACAGCTTATCATTTCCAGATATCGGATGATACACGTTAAATACCAAACATTAACATGTATAAATATAAAAAATCAATTTAGATGTCATTACTAGCCTTAGATGATATTTATTAATTTAGTTGTAAAAAACTATTAACATTCGGTACTACTTATGTCTAGCGTAGTTTAAAGGCAAGGTAAACATTTCAAAATGTCATACGAGAGCACTTGACGAGCGGACTGTTTTCCGCGTAACATCTTCGACTTATGTTTTAACGATTATTATTCCTCAAGAGGGGCATAATAAATGTCCGAAAAGTCATATACTGACTAAATAAATGGTGTTATTTTATTATGTTTACCCTTAAATAATAAACAGCACGTACATTGGTAGGAATTTGGCCATTAGCTGCAAGATTGACAACTTATAATAAATCTACCATTAGCTGCATTCAATAAAATTGTCATACGAGAGATCAAAACTTCAATTTTCTGATCCAATATTTTTTTGTCACGAAATCCAGTTTTTCTGAGAAAAATACACATGAAAACCTGATTTTGAAATGACATTTTCTCGCTATTTTTATCGGTAACCGCATCTGCGATATTCTGAGGCGTATTTAGTATTAATAAAAAGCTTCAATTATACTTTTTATTTAATTATCCATTTCTTAATCTGATGCATCCAACTCTTTTAAAAGAATGTCGAGGTAATTTTAATGAATGCTATATTTTGAATGTCTGATTAGCCAGACAAAACAAACAAGTAAATAAATGAATAAAAAATGAATTAATCAATTTACAATGCAAATTAAGTTCAAAACAGTATAAGTTATGTATTAAACATCGTTGACATTGCCCCTTGTAATAGTTTCAAAGAAAAGATGAAACACGATATACAATAATGAGCTCAAGCCCTTTGGCTCATTACTATCGTGTTTCACCTTTTCTTTGAAGCTACAAGTAATTTAGTTAAAGTAGAAGCCTGCGGGATTATACTTCTATCTTGTTATACGAACTCCGCTGCGTACTATTTTTAACTTTTCAAACAGTACTCGATTTAATGACTAGGATTTTATTATATTTCTCGTCATCCAAGCTATCAACAAACTATTACGAATAACCAATCTCCAATTAAAAAATAACGCTCATATTTTTCCACAGCAACAAATTTATCTGCGACGGGTCGTCGATCGAAAGCCTGAAGCTCCACCTGCACAACCGCAATGTCCACATGGACGCCTTCTGCGAGAAATCCAGTATGCCCACCCGCGAGAAATTCGAGAGGATAATCGCCCTTAAGACCATCGCGCCCTCTGATGACCCGAACAAACTTCCGCCTCGGAGTATAAGGCCACCGCCGACGTCGAGCAAGGAACCCTGGGCCCGCGACTCGTGGCGCGAGTTCGAGGAGGTGGTGCGCGAGCAGGAACACGAGAATGAAGACGCTGAGTCGTCCGGGATCTTTGCCGGTGCATTGAATAACGTCTCCCCGTTCTGGTTTCTGCTGATTGGTTTTTTATTGGGTAGCGGGGCTACGATGGTAGTCACGTATTTGTGGCTGTCGACGACGATTTCCTGCCTGATACCGAGGATCAGGAGAGCCGAGGCTGCCGATTCGACTGATGCGAGCTCACAGAGGGTTTCCCTGTTGAGGTGAGTTGGAGCGAAAATTGCGTAATGTTTTTGGAGTAGTATACATGAGAAGCAAATCTTGTATTTTCTGACAAAATTAATAAGTAAATGTTTCTTTTATCGTGGATGCAGAAGCTTATTAAAAAGATAATACAAATGAATGCATTTAAAGTTGTAAATTTAAAGTATAGCAAATTTAATACATTTAAATTTTGAATAGGAACTTTATGAAGCGAGATTGTAAAAAATATTAGGAAAGCTACATTATATTTCATTAGAATCACGGAAACATTGGCAATAAAAAAAAACTTAAATACACAAATCTGGTTCGTCTGACGTCCTTTTCTTCTACACTAAAATTTATACGACTAATCGACTATCCATCATTATCCATCACCATCAATAAAAAAACTTATTATTCAGTTATTAAAGTCAATGAAAACCCGTACAAAGTATAATTGCTCTATTTTTCACCTCTATGATCTCGAAATCCATGAAAATTTATTCGCAAATCTTGTGTCATTACCACTTACGTAGATTACGATGAATTACCATAGAAAACACGACATTAACATCTTTCGAGCAGACAGGCGCAAACATACCTCTTTTTACAAAAACAACTTCACCATTCTTTTTCTCACGCGCACACACTCACACTACCAATTATCTATTCACACGAACTATATCAATGCCATCCACTGCTACTTCCGCAGGCACCTTTGGCAGCAGGAGCACCTCGCCAGCGCCGAAGATAGCACAGTGAGCGGCAGTGGCGGCGGTAGTGGCGCCGGCGGCAATACCGGCGCGACCGTCCTCTCGGCGCCGTCCTGTCCGGGCACGCCGCCGCCGCCTTACCGCGAGGTCATGCTCCACCGAAATTTGTATCCACGCGCCGCCATGGCAGCAGCCGCAGCTGCAGCCCGAGGAGGCGACGCGTCGCCGGTCACTTACAATGTCTGATATGTACGAGAGAAGATGACCGTGATGATGAAGATGAAGTGTGTCTTCCGATGATTATAAGATTAACCCACCGGCGCAGGAAGAGGATGCGCGCGCGCTGTGTTAGTGCCACTATATATGAACGAGAAATGTTGCGTTATAAGTGCCTTTATGAAAATGAAAAATTGTAATATTTGGGTTCTTGATGATTGAAAATTGCGTATAGGATAAGATATTATATTAGGCGTAGATTAGGTATGATTTCTATTTTAAAAGCGTTGCTTGAATATTGTTGGAAATTGAAAGGTGAGGAGTTGTATGTGCCGATGATTACCTTTTTTCTTAGTGAACGAATATATGTTTTTTAGACATATACATATATTATTTATTTTTAGAGGTTCAACGTTTTAGAAATACTCCGAACTATACTCGATTCACTAAGAAAAAATTTTAACTCATACTTTTTATCCCGTTGATCACGCACAATAATTAATGTATTATTATACTCGAGTTTGAATTATACGTCACGACGCACAATTCGAGGATTTAGCTGTTCGTACGGCGCATAAAAGAGATATTTTAGATACAACTTTTACTATTATATGGCTTGTACTTTTCTGATGAACTTATAACTAACCTGTTGGAATGTGAGATAATTCTAACGCTTAACAATTCGACTGATGTGCAAAATATTAAAATTAAAGCAGTATTAAATAATTAGATTTTATATTAGAAGAGAAACGAGTCGTTGTTAAGAATTATTAACCTTTTGTAAACAGAACATAAAAAAAAAATCGTATACACATTGGACTAGAATTGAACGATAAAAATTCTTCAATCGAAATCACGAGAGTATTGATTATTAGCTTTACGAAATATATATATACACACAGAATTAAACAACACGGATCAGCCTCGTTATCGCTTCCAATAGAGAATTTTCGAAACAGGGTGTTTCTCGCCGCGCACGCAAAGATAAGACTGGGCTCCAATATCAGTGATAAGACTTGCGCGCGCGCTAATTCCAATTCCGCGATCGCCGGCAACCACATCACGCGTGCACCGTGTTTCACACGTACACGCGAAAGAGAACAATTGTATTATAAAATAAACCTCTATCTTCGCTTTACACGAGAAAGAGATGAGCTACACAAATATATAGTTCGTAAGCTACAGCTTTTAGCCCGCGAGAGATTCGTTCTTCCCAGTGATGCAGCATGAAACTCGTCGAGCTTTTCTTATCTCCCCGCTTCTACGCCGATACCTCCTTCTTCCCCCCTGCCGATAAGTATATACATATATGTATAATAGCGTGCCGTATATCTGCGGCGTGACCCTCGCACGCGTTACTTAGCCGTTTTTCTTATTTCCTCTCTCATCGATCTTCCAAGAGAAACATCAGCAGCCCCCCTACTGTCGAGTATGCTGCATTCGCGAAAACTATTGTAGTTTTCTATATAATCGGAGAATTGCGAGGGATAAGATAAAACGCGCGACTCGAGCGTGAGATCGTGAATATAAAGAACAAATGCGCGAGGGATATCACGTGATAGTCGCGCTATTACACTCGTCGAGCCACGTGTGTGCGTGTGTCTGCTTACGGCAGCGACTCTAATTAATTTACAAGGCGCGGAATACACTTGCAGCGGTGGCTTACTGTACTTTAGACTGTTTTCTCCGAGCTACGCAAGTATCGCAGAATGAGAGAGATAAGGCCAAACACACTTGTCAAAAATGTATATGTAACAATATGTATATATATATTCTATTCAATGTAACAAAATACAGGGTTAAAACGTACATTACATTTGTGTTTTCTTTGCCTTATCGTTTAATGTTAATTCATCATGTGTATATAACTTATCACGCTTACCAATTAATTTTATTTTTTTTAAATCCTATCTTGTATAATATTAGTCACATATACATGTAATTATGGTTTACAAAAGTCAGGTATCGTCGTTATTGTTTGGGGAGGTGGGGGTCTCGGGCTAGATGGCCGCGACGTTGCTCTTGTCGTCGGTCACGTCGAGCGCCATGACCTTGCAGCCGGTGGCCTCGACGATGCTATTCGTCAGCTCGTGGCTGTAACGTTTGCCCTTTAGATTCGTAATAACGCTAGCGTGTTGGTTCATATCTGTTGGCAGTGTCATTTTTATATCCTGCACGATACCTCCTTCCACCTCGATCACGAGTTTTAGCAGATTGTTACCACCCACTGATGTTGGAGCCTCCAACAGTCGAGTAACGGTGAACTCGGGGGTTCTGCCGTAGGTCCAGTCCCAGGAGCGGAACTCATCTTCCAATTTTTCGATACCTGGAAAATACCAACAGTTGTAGAGATCTGTGTTTGTTGAATATCAAGTCACGAGAGAGCTCGTTATCATATTTTGTTTACACACCTGGAAACCAATCTTCGGTGGGATTAATCATTTGAAAGCCTTTCTGCTGCTGCACCAGTTGATGGCCGCCATCTTGCACGCTCAACGATCTCGTCCTGAGATACTCCCAGCCGACGGCGTTGAGCAGTTGATCCGTTCTAATGTGCTTGTTGACTTCCGTGAGGTTCTTCACCGGCGAACGCACGGATTCGGTCGCTCTCGACTTTATTCCCGTCTGAAAAAGAACAAATTATACAGACACTATAATTAACGCTCATGAATATAATCTCTCATTGTTATCGCAGCCGCGCGAAAGTGGAACAATACACGCCGCGGTAGTGTAACTCTCGTCGAGTATTGCATAAGCCGCGAAGTTAATCGAAAAGGCTAAGGCAACGCTCGACGACGGCTGAAGTTTAACGTTTAAATTTAAACGCTCGACAATAATGATGATGATGATGGTGATTATTATTACCTCGGTTCTCTTGAGCGCGAGACTGAGCGCCTGCTTGTTAGCGTCGACCAGCAGCGTACAGTGGTGATAAGCGTTGGGTCGGCCCAATTTCGCAGCTGTACCAGATATCTACAAAGGAACAAAAAAAAATTCCAAACGTAAATAAAACTCCGATAACGACTCTTCTCTTTCAATACATGAAATAAAAAATCATCTCAACGTACTTTGAACTCGCCCTGCACGACGATATCATCCTTCGCGTTGACTACCGACTTCAGTCCCCATTCGCGATACAGAGCCCTCGTGATGATATCCAAATTGTACCGCCTGTTGTACCTCTCCTTGGGCGTGAAGAACGATAGATTCAAATTGCCCGCGTCGTGGTAGACGGTGCCGCCGCCGCTGTTGCGACGAGCCAGCGCAATGCGGTTGTGCTCGACCGCGGGTACGTTGCACTCCTGCCAGGGATTCTGATGACGGCCGATCACCACGCAGGGCTCGTTGCGCCAGAGCAGCAGCACGTGGTGCTTGCTGAAGTCGTAGTTGCGGTAAAACCAGTCCTCGAGCGCGAGATTCGTGTGAATGTCCGTCGACTGCGAGATGAAGACCGACTTCTTTATCTCGTGCTCGGGTATGCTCTTCACCGTAGCGGAGGACGCTCGCGTCGAGGCCTGCCGCAACACGAGGGAGACCTCGCCAGTGCTATAAATAGAATATACGGGATAGATTAGAGAGGGTTTGCTGCAGGGGGGATGTTTGTACGAGCGTGTATGCGATGGAAAGTTTTGGAGGGTAATAAGATATTTTCCTTTTCGTTATTATGTAACGAGCTTAACAGTTATCGTTTAGTTATTTGTTTACTGAACGATAACTTGTTTACTATTGTTGAAAAAGTATGAGGTGTGAATAACCTAAAAATTATAGATAATAGGTTAAAGATACGTACCGAAATTTAGTGCAGAAAGCCTTGGCCCCTTGAATGCTGGCTCTACAGATCACAGGCATTTTCTTTGGCTCTTTATCTAATATACAAAAAAAAGCTACACAGCTACCTAGAGCCTAATATTCTCTCACTATAGACGAACAAGAAAAAAAAGTAATAAAATCGAAGGCGGAGTAAAATCAGTCTTTCAGCGTCGAATACAACGCTCTATAGCGTATATATATCTATACACAATATTCGATGGACAGAGGCCAGCTGACGTGCTCTATCTCTATCTCTCTCGTCAATACAATAGAGAAACGTGTTATGTGTGTATACAGTCTTTTTCTCTAAACAAATTTATATATCCTTCGTACTTTCTAGCTGTGCTGCTGTTACAATACAATTTCGGAGCGAACAAAGAGATATTATGCCTGTGATCTATTGGGACTTGTTGCACTTAAAATGCGACTGGCTGGAGGTGATGGAGATGAGATACTCGTGCAGGGCGATGGTCTGGTGCAGCCACTTCCACGTCTGGTCCAGGCTGTTGATGCGGTATCTGATACCCAAACAGTCTCGGCAGTCCTTTTGCATTCCTCCGTGTGAAGACAGGTCGAAGGCGAAAAAGTCTACTCTCGTGAAAAAAGAGAGCCTATTCCTTTCGTCGGGTTTTTCTCAATAATAGTCGTCTCTGCTGTTTGTGGGTTTGTAAATATATCACTGGATAGTCAACGACGGCACTGCGCTAAAGCGCGACGCACTGAATACACGCGCGGCGATAATTACTTGGCGAAGCGAGCGCACTAAGCTATAAATGTATATGAACGTTGCAGCTGCGACGACGAGACGACGGGAAATGAATGGCCCAAGACGCGGTCTTTTGGGGTTATATCGGCTCACGGTGGCGGCGGCGGGGGGCGAACGCGGTGGCGGTGGCGGCGGCGCGAGAGCTGATAACCGCAACGAAGCGGGGTTATCGCTATAATAGTAGCGAGCGCAAAGTACAGCTGATGCGCGCGTGTCGCTGCTGGCGCAGCGTATTTCGAGAGGAAAAGTCACGTTTTCCCCCGCGGTGATGGCCCACCACGTAGCAGCAGCTGCTGGTAACGTGACGAGGTCTCGTGACGGTCGGGAATTGAGAGAGGAGCTATACTTATTTCAGCTATTGTATATATGTGCGCGAGCGATTCAGCGATGGATAAGTATAAGAGGGTGAAATTTTTTTAGAATTCATGTTTTTTTTTTATTATCTTTTTCCGATTGCGCATGTTATAGTGAGAAAGGTCGGGAAAACACCTGCGAGAGCTGTGTTTGACTACCGGCGCGTGATTTTCGTTGGGGGTCTATGGGAGGACGAAAAACCTCCGACGATAATACCAATGGCATTTTTTTTCGTTGTTTGGAAAAAGTTGCGGGATGGAAAAGTTTTGTTTTGTATAGTGGGAGATGTAAACAAGGTGATACGTGCCTGCGAGAACAGATTAGCGTTTGCATATAATTTGAATTTGAATTTATTTAATCAGATAAAATAATATATGTAATCCTATAGAGGTAAACATGTTACCTGTACATATAGGGTAATTATTTTATCCTTTATTGCGTAGTTCACGTTTGTTGTATTGCTTGATTTTTCGAAGATAAAATGTTAATGATAATGATAATAATATTATGGTTGTACAAATTTTGGTTTAGTTAGTTTAGTTAGTTTCGTTTAGTTTTGTACGACGAAAGTAAAGCTACCCAGTTGAAAAGATCCGATAGAGACAGATAAAAAGGGTGCAGAAACCTAATATCCTATTCGGTTTCTGCACCCAAAATTGAATATTTTTATTAGTTTTGATGGGACCTTTTCAACGGGGTACGTTCGCTGGTTTCATGCCTATGGTCGAGTGTACAGTGTTGTCCCTGCTAAAAATCGTAGATTGAAAAGAATTGGAATCGATTAAAATTCAATCGATTTTGAGACTAATTCTTGATACCAATTTTCAGAATGCAAATCGATTGCTTTCGATTAAAATTGACAGAAATCGATTAGGTACGACTCAAATATAAATTTTAGTGATTTGGTTTGATCGTTTTGAATCAATTTCAATCAATTTTAAACGAAAGCAATCGAAATGAATTCTGAAAATTGGTATCAAGAATTAGTCTCAAAATCGATTGAATTTTAAACGGTTTCAATTCTTTTCAATCTACGTTTTTTAGCAGGGGTTGTAAGCATCGACAATTTTTTGTACCACGTCGATGTATCTGTGTGTTTCTATGTGTAAAATATCTCCAAAGGCGTTCTTTCATCGTGCGATTTAGCCTCTCAACGACAGCTGCTTTGATGTCGGGATTTCTTGCTATACGGAAGCGTATGTGACGGTTTTTCAACATGTTTTCCACCAATGATGACGTTTCCCGGGCTATTCCACTTTAAGCGCTTCGAGTCAAATGTGCGCCAGTGTCTCAATAGCATACGAGCCCTTTTGGAGTAAATTATAGGAACACTCTCCAGAATAGTCTCCTCCGTCGGTGGTGCTAGCGTGGCTTGGATTACGTCAATTTCCCGCACACTGTCTTTGTTGTCATCGAAACGTTCGTTCTCTTTGAAGAATAAGTAACGTCTGAGCACTTGCAAGTAATTTTTACACTTTTCACGCTTGTCCAAAAATTTTTTCGAGTTTAAAATCACAAACATGTCCGAGTCCAAACGTGATAAATGATCACCCGAAGTTTGCACTGTATTGTTGTTGTCAGCAGCGTCTTTAACAGGCGATTTCGTAACATTGGATAAAGCCAACTCGTTAGTCGATGGATTCGCTGGAACGAGAATCATTTTACGTGCTCTTTCAGTATCTCCTAGTTACCCAAAATCTTTGAAAACACCGTACTTATTAGCGGCGCCAGAAGAATAGGTAAAAAAGAACCGCCGTTTTGAAGTATCGCGCGTTTCTTGCTTCTTCAGCCAATATTGCCTCTGTTGCCTGTCAACTTGCGTAGGACACTTCTATGTTTCTTTAGACGTGTCTTTTCCGTATT
>UXGD01003817.1:0-19104 GCA_900474315.1 Torymus auratus
TCTTGTCTTGGTCTTGTCAGTCAATATGAAAAGTATTATTGTCTTGTCTTGAAATTCTTGATCGTATTGGAGTTACGCAGACGTGTGACAGTAAGCAAGTCAATCATTATAGAGGTGGTCAGGTTAGGTTAGTCCGACACTAAGATTAGGATAATCCGGTACCTGGGCCGTATCGAATTGGGAGCTCTCCCGTGCCAAACAGAGGGAGCGCTACTATGATGCATGCAGCTGATGTATCAAATTTTTTTCAGTGTACATAACTCCCTTACTTTTCATAGCCCTTCCGTCGCCTGGCTCTTTGAGTTCATGAATTTTTTAAATAATCGCTAGCTTACAGAGGCACCTCTGCGTGTCTTCTCCTTCTACGTGGACGTCACGTCACCAGAAGATTTGGGTTTAAAAATTTTTTAAATAAACGACTCACTCACCATCGCACGTCTGCGTAACTCTCTTTTTTTGTGTAGGCCTCGCGTCCCCCGGATATTTGGTTTTTCCTGCCATATATGAGTAAATCCGCCAAACTATCACACTTTTTGTATCACAAAACTGGCAAAATTTTTATTTAGGACCACACCTTTGTTACACGTTTTTTCTTAATCTGTGTACCTCATATTATACGAGATCACAGTTGAACAAGCGATAACGGGTTTGTGAAGTAGTCTGTGATGATTAACCAATAGCAAGCTATTAAAGGTGATAACAAATATTTCACAAAAAAAGCGATTCAAGTAGAAGAACAGAGCTTTAATTTGATATGTAACTCGTTAAAATCGGCCAATTTGGCGCAAAGTTACGTACATTTGAAAATCGCTAAAAATGACCAAAAATGATCGATTTTCCTCAAATCCACGTAATTCAATCATTTTTCGATAAATTATTACGATTAGAAAATGTTGTTATTTTCAAGACAAGACAAGATTCTGTACATTATTGAAATTACAATTTTGCTATATTGTGCAGCTCTAGTTTTTGGGTCTAGAGGACACATTTAAACTTCATTTCGGTCGTAAGACGATACTATTTCAAAGCGATTTTTTTTACTACCAATTTAACCTCCGCCAAAAATAAAAACAGCGTGCAGATTTAGCAGCGAGCCACCGCGGTATACTTTGTGCGCTCTTTAAAAGACTACCGCAACATTAGCGTAACTCACTTGGCCGTAAACGAAAATTATGAAGCCCCCTATCGCGGATTAATTCGGATTGATTTAATTTAATTGAAAAATTCCTCGCCTCCGCCTGAGTGGCGAATATTGTGGCGGGCGCGCGATGGCGTATCTCTCTATCTCTGTCTTTCTCTCTCTCGGCCCTCTGACCGCACCGAAATCGAAATTGACAAAGATGAGAGCGTGCAGTGCGCACGGACGATGATCGGAGGAAAGCACAACAGCCGCACACACATCGTTCGGCCTCCCTGCCGAACTAAATCAAGAGATTACACAGCGGTGTCCCGCGGGCTCGCTCGCCCCCTTTATCTTCCTCTCTCTCTCTCTATCGGTTCCGCCGCCCTTTCTCTATCTTCATCTCTCTCGCGCCCGCTCGCTCTTCGTCTCTCTCTATATTACACGTTTGCAGTCTACTCCTCGTCGTCGCTTATTTCGCCTCTTTGTATCGACGAAAACGAGGGGGGAGGAGAGAAGAAGTCGTACGCCGCGACGACCTGTACGCCGTAATTATTTATTGTTACCGCCGACTTTGAGAGAGGGAGAGATACATCCACCCACCGCCTCTTGTATACCGCGTCGAGATTTACGAGCAATCAAGTATGCGTTTAAGGGAGAGAGAAATTGATTTATCGAAATACCGGACTCGGCCGATTCTTTTGTCGGTTGCATGCACAGTGACTAACGTCGTAACACGAATTCTACTAATAGTTACACGTAGTCCATCAAGTATTAATTTGTCATGCTTTTTTACACGCCAGTATAGATAATAGAGATTTTGGTTAGTTATCGATGTTAATTATTTTGGAAAATCTATCTAAAATGCTAATGGTATATTATATAGTAATGAACATCCTTTAATGTATAATCTCATTTCCAAAGTTTCTTGTCTATTTTTCGTTCACCTGGAATGCTATAAAATCATTATCAAAATTAATTGGCAAAAAAGCGCAAACATAATAACGCATGCAAATTATTTCTAATGACCCACGAATAACGTTGCCTAGCTCTTAAAGCCCCGTGTCGTACTTTATTACATCGAAAAAGATGCATATCGCTTCACAGGCGTAAGCAACACCAGTACATCATTCCCTTATAAATTTTCAATTTCAGGCTCGCTAATGACTTTCGAAAAGCCGGAGCGATGATAATAACCGCGCGAAGCTCCTCCTTCTCCTGAATTTATGCTCTCGAATAATTCACGCTTCCTCTCGTCCCTAAAAGCCTGAAATTTTCATGGAAGTCCGCGAGGCGTGAGAGAGTGAGTGAGAGAGAGCTTTGGTATCCCGATCCTCCTTTTTTCCTCCTCGCCGCCTCTTTTTTATCCACCGTCTCCCACCTATTCTTTTCTGAGGAGAGTCATCCTCGATAAATTCGCGCGAGGGCCGACGTGCGAGCGGTATAACCGCGGGCACAAAGCCGCAGTTCCTCCTTCTCCCTTATCGTCCCTCGTTATCGCGAAACGCGTTTCGGAGAAGCCGTGCGCGTTCGTTCGTTCCATAGGTATACACACGCGCGAGTCTTTTCTCTCGCGCATCACCGCGCGTGTATATATATGTATACCGCAGGTTCCGAGTTCCGCAGGGTTCTAACGCACGGAGGAAGGAATAAAGTCTGCGCGGTTGTATGTATGGAGGGAGTCGTTTTGCTCCGTACGCACGTACGCGGACACGCACACAGAGAGACGGGGAGAACAGTTGGTGTGCGCGCACGGTCGCCGATAAAGAAATATCGCGTCTCGTTTTTCACCCTCGCTCGAGCTCCAGCGGCGCGCGTGCGCACGCGACAGTTCGCTTTTATTTTCGGCTTTATTGTATTTCCCGCTGTTTCCGGGACTTTGCGCCGTTTAGAAGGCTTTTGTTGCGACAGTTGTAAAGGCTTGTATGGGGTTTACGGGATTGTGCTATGAGTCTGGGCTTTATTTTTTTGCAGTCTCTGATAAAAGTTTTTTTTATCTCTTTTTTTGTGCCTCTATATTATATAGGACGTTGGAAAATATTTTTCGTAAAATCCTAAAAAGTCGTATAGTTTATTTTTAAAAATAATAAAAGTATGGAAAATCTTTTTTTCCAACTTCGCCATTATTAATATGTAAAAGATCAAGTTAACTTGCTGAGATTCAGTATCGTAAAATCATACATCTTTATTTTATACTCACTCGGGCTATAATTATCGTGCGAAAACGTTCTGATGACACTAAAAGCGTCATTACGTCATGCAGCACGCGATTCTCGGCGAGACACACAAAACTCGAAGCAGCTTGAACGGGGTCAGGAGGAAAAGAGGAAAACCAAGTCACGCGTGCAATGGCAAAGCCGCTCTCGCTGCTTGCTACCTCGGCCTTCCTATTTGGGGATGCCGTGGCGACAACTACGGCGGCCTGCCCCACGCGAGGAACCAGTTTGACGCATGTGTATATATACACACTTGGCGATAACACACAGACTCGCGTGCGCAAAAGAGAACAAAGTCGCGCGAGGGAATCGAGCCGAGTGATCTTTCACCTACGTCCGCGCTCTGTTGGCCGAGTAGCGCCCCTCTTTTTTTCATGATTAATCGCAGCGCGACGCATATATATAGGAGGCGCGAAAATTCGCACGTTTAGCCATGCATGTGTGTCGCTCGCGCTCTGGTATACCGTAAGCCTACTCCGAATCAAGAGAAGCAGGGAAAAAATGCGCTACCGCGAGAGCTATATGTAGTTTATTCACACGAAAGGTAGATATAGAGGTAACTTTTTTTTTCTCATTGCGTATCTCTATCTATCTTTCTCTCCTTCTCCACCCAGGAGCATTAGTCCGAGAGGCGGAGATCGTTATCGGGCTGCGTTAATCACCGGCGGCCGATCCTGCATTTCTTGAATTTTAAAGGGTTTAACGCGCTCGGCGCCACACACGTCACGCTTCAGTGAATGGGAATTCGTGGCCAACGCGATGAGCGGTTTTTACGCTTGCGTTTTGGATTATCCGATCTACCTGTTGTACTCGTGGATACATTGTTCGTGTGTTCCTGCTTCGTGTATTGTAGTTATAAAAACGCGTGTAGGAAATCTCATAAATTTTTAAGCTTTTTTCATTTTAATTGAAAAATATATTGCAAAAGTTGATTTAACGTAAATTTTCGTTTCACGATTGTTCAAATATTGATAGGTATAATTTACAAAAATATTATATTTCGCATCGTATTGAATTTTTTGTTGATCTTGCCGAAATTGTATTACTTATATGCTTCATTTTTTGTTTAAATTATAATATATATGGAACTTTTTTTTTATTAAAAGTAGGCATTATATTATAGTAATAATATTAAAATCTTGATGTACTATATGCGCTCGCTAATCACAGCCTAGGACGATAATGTAGCGCAAGCATGTTATTGATTTCTTCAAGCATAACGGTCCAGCAAAAAGTAGTTCACACATTTAATGCTTAAATCGATCTATTAACGTGAAATGATCGTGACGAATTTTTCAGTTAGACTGAAGCGTTTGAACCGTTTAGAAAACAGATTACGGTATATAATGATGTATTAGGGTTCATTATGTTTCTTCAAGCAAGAAGAATGAATGAAAATAGATTTCTTTGAATTTACGGGTTTTTATAATATTTCTTGCATTACACGATATTAAGCGTCATTGAAAGAAAGAATTAAGGTTTTTCTTTTTTAATTTTAAAATAAATGATTGCCAGGACATTATCAATCACGAGACAATCACTGAAATAATTAAATACGGATTTGTACAGTTAGTTGCAAATCACATGTGATGTGTGTGTAGTTTATAAACGAGAAAAAGCCTCGGTATAACTGCAACATAACTGAACTCATCATTTACTCACATATACAGCAATAATCCCATTGTATTTGGCTTTCCCACAAAATCCTCCGGTCGATACATAATTGTTCCAAGTCGCGCGCATCGCCTCGTCGCACGATAAAACGCGAAACAAAGAAAATCCGCGAGGACGTAATTATTATAGACGGCGTTGCGGGATGACGAGCCGTTGCGCGCGCGCGTGGCTCACGGTTCACGGCTCTGCTATATACGAGAATGCCCGTGTCGAAATTCAACGTACGTACGTACATGGTCTATGTGTAGACACATACACATACGTGACGATGCCATTATTCTCCGCGATTTACGATCGACGCGGGACTCCCCGGCTAGAAGACTTCCTTTTCGCATCGGCGAAAAATTTCCGATTCCCCCGTTGTCATGGGCACACGATGTGCGCGCTTGCGCTTATTACGGAATCCCCCCTCTGTTCCTGGAATCATAGTTATTTATTAAATTACCGTGCTCGTCCTTTACCGACGCTATCATTAGCCGCGTGTATTTTACAAAAATTTTATTAGAAAACGACTTTGTTCATGCGGTTGCACTTTTTTTTTCATCTCGTTATTCGCGCGCGCACCGTGTGCTGTGTACAAATAGAATATGGCGAGGAACATTTTTGAAGTTGGCTGCATATACCTGTTATTGATGCTTCTTCCCGAGCTATTGACTGGTTTTTTTTTATCGCGAGTTTGAGGTGATTTTAACGGTATAGAATTTCTAAACGTGAAAGATGAAAACCTTGACGCATGCAGGCTGCCGATGTATGATTTTAAAGCATTTTGACGAAATTTCCCGTTAGAATTGAATACTATCAGAAAGCCTGCATCTCATAGAGATATGAATCTTTGGCTTTAAATAATTTTCACCCACCTTTCGGATCATAATCATCAGCAAAGTACCATTTTATCAAACCTATTAAGTTTTGTTAAATTATTATTAAATTAGATTTTATCTTGTTTATCATAGTAAAGTAGATACGTTAATTGAAAAGAAGTTTTATAACTATTTAAATGAACGTGGTGTTCCACCATGTTGAATGGAAGTAACTGCTTAAAATAAAATAATCGCAAAAGTATATAACTTGTAATATTCTTGTATACTTTCAATTGTACAAGAGGAAAGAACGTTGCCTTGGGAGCGCAAGAAAGAAAGTAAACGTCGGAGTGGAGGATGTTATAAGAAGCAAAAAGTTGAAGACGAAGCACGAGAGAGCGTGCAAAAGTGGGAGAACAGCTAATTACTCTAAACTAATTATCTTCTGTTAGCGTCGCTGTGGGTGACCAATTCACTTTGCACCGAGGCTCTCGGAGATACGCCTGACACTCCCAGAATCTTCGTCTGCGCGGCGAACGTAATACGATTCTCTCTCTCCCGGGATCCTTTGTACAGAATAATTACTTGCTGAACGCTTTTGCACGGAAATGACAGCGATGGAGGTGTAAGAACTTTGAGAAAACAAAAGTGCTATTTAATTATGCGCGATCCGTCTTAGCATCATGAATTCTTTCGAGTATATAACCTTTTGCTCTTGAGACTCAACTTTTTGCAATTTTAAGTAGCTTTTGATGAATATATAATTCCACGCAGCTTCGTTAAAGAAAACAATAAAAATCATCTATTTATATACCATTAATGAACTGTACCGACTTGTATCACATTGATTTTTTTCATCAACTCGTAATATCTCATAGTTATGCTCGCCACGTGCGTTAAAACTCCAATCAACTAAATTGAAAGCGTTTCCGCTGCACATAGGCTTTTGCAAAGCCCGCGGCAAAACATAATCCCCGCGAGCAATTCTCTATTAACGTATTAATCGGCGTGCGGCGCAGCTCCCGCCGCGCTTACAACAAGATGAACAGCGTCAATAAGACAACGGCCGCACAGCACAGACACACACGGTCCTATATTGCATATAATGGAGCCTCGATTTATCGGTCGAGCGAATAAACAAAAAAGCCGCAGAGCCCTGGTAGTATATACGCGCGGATGGGCCAGCCGCCGGTTGGTTTTCGCGCGCCACTGCCGGCGCGTAACAAGCGCTCGCGCGACTCTGGGAATGGATAATTTATATCGGGAGGGGGACTATAGCGATCTCGCGGGCCGATCGTCCCGCGCGCACACACTGCAGCCTCGCTGGAATGCAAATGGCGCGATTTCCTCATGTAAAATGCATATGCGCCGGGGCGCGAGCGCCGAGCGCATTATTCGACACGAGAGGCTGCACACTCGCGAATTCGTCCTCTCCTCGTCTCGCCGTTGCTGCTTTGAAATTGGATCGTTAATAAGCGATAGCAAGCGCGCTCTCTCTCTCTCTCTCCCTCGTTGATTTACGGGGTGGCGCTGATTTATTATGCGCGGGGCGTATTTGTCCTGGAGCGCACGGCCGGCACCCTGCCCCCGCGTTACACACGGAGAGTAGTCGCTCTATGATCTCGCGATAGAGCGGGAGAGAGCGTGGCATGTTATTAACGTGCGGCCGAATTATGCGGTGTACGCGCGCGCGCGCCTGCGTTTTCGTCAATCTACCCAGTTGGGGTTCTGCACTGCTGCGTCGTGCTGCTGGTGGCGGTGGTGGTCGAATGTGTGGGTGGATTGCGGGTGCTAATTCTCGCGCGGGTGCAAGGACGATTTAATTACTCGCGCACTTGTTCCCCTGCCCTCGAACATTACATGGGCATTCGCGCTTTATTAATTTGCCTGTATAGTTCGCAAAAAGGTGAGAAAATTAATTATAATATTTACCAAAATAATTCTTGTTTCACATACCCATATAATGAAAAAAGAAAAACCAATTTTTATTCACGTGATTGGAATTTAAATGACTAAATTAGCGATTTTCTTATATTTGTAAAGTTTTCGCCGATATTGTCGATAAATAATCCCAATAAAAAGAAACTTGGCCATAGTCTTGAATACATCAACATAGCGTTTCCAATACAGCGACTTTCAATTTCCATATAGGAGCAACTTTTCGTATACAGCATCAGTTTATTGCATCAGCAAAGCTCGCAAAATCGAACCCCTGAAAAATCTTCGAAACTTCGCCGTGCACTCGATCAACATAAACAGCATTATCAGACCAGAAAGCTCGACGCTCGCCGCTTGTATAACCCAATCGCCCTGGTGCATACATACACGGGGGCGAACTTTATTAACCCGTAGCAGAGTATACGTGCATCGTGGCTCGACGCCCGACTGCAACTCGCTAAAGGATTAACGAGTTTTCGGGGGAAAGGACTTTTCAAATTTGCTTCCCCCCGCGACAACAACGCGCCCGGAGCGCATATATACGCATAATACAGCGCACGCGAGCGAGGTCCCGTTCTCTCGCTGATCTGCGGAGGGCAAGATATTGCGCGCGAGGGGAACCCGTATAGCTAAACTTGCGAGTGTATCGCGGAATTATGCAAAACGCGCGCGGGTGAAATCGTTGCTGCAGCGGTGTCACGCCGCGTGCGCGTGTGCTCGAGGTCGGGAGATAACCAATAACCGCAGATAATCTCTTTCTCAGTTCTGTGTCGCGCGTCTATCCCGCTTATTTATCCCGTTCGAGGTATTATGCTTGTGACGCCTGCTTTGCATTCGCGTCGTCGCTATGAGTACGAAACGCGCGCATGCCACTCAGCGAGCCAATTTTGACGGAAAGTCTTTTTTGCCGTTTAATCCAAATGTTCGTCGAAAGTGGTTGTAGTGCTGAAGTAGGGGGTGTGAACGGAATCGAACACTTTCCTGAAAAATTTTTGTTTTTTCAGATGAAAATGTTCATAAATGTATATGTTATGTAAATTATTATATACATTGTTGCATTGTTTTCAAACTATACTACAATTCATTAATCAGATAATTGTTTCGTCACTGTACATAAAAAGTGAGAATCGCGAAAGCTATAGCGACTACCCGAATACATTTTACTCTGCTAAAAAGCAATGACAACTCCTGTTAGTGAAAAGACGTGTTCCCCTTTAAGAGCAGAAAAAGGTCTTTCACGATTGCTTTATTTTTCTAAAAGCACATCCTTTCCATTTTCCCGGGCAAAAATAAATGACTCACTAAGCACATCCCTCATTTTTCCCCTCTGCTCGCTTCGTTTCTATTTGCACTCGTCGGCTACGTCTGTGTCTCTCTCCCTCTTTCCTCGCGCTGTCTAGCGCAGCTCCTCGCTTGCCTCTGTCTCCCTCTCTCCCGTTCCATTTTATCATCTATCCCCTCCGTTCCTCTCCGTCTCGTTAACTCTAATCGTATGAGCGCCGCGCGCAGAGCTGCAGCACGTAGACGTCTGTATATACTCGCTTGCCTCGCTATATGGCTGGCGAGGAGTGCCGCGAGAGAAAGAGCGCGATATTCGCGTCTGCCATTCTCTCTCTCGTTCTCTCCCTTTTTCACGTCCTGCTCTCCTACGTTCCGTTCTGTTATTACCCGACGTCATTTGCTTTATACAGTTATACACGTGGAAGCGCGAGAAAACGCGCGGTTCCTTTTGCCGGCAAACAATGATGCCTGCCTGCCTGCGCGTGCGCCGCGCGAAACACCTTTTTTCCACTGCTCGGGGTCTGCGTTTACGAACGAGTCATCCGAGGAAATTACCCGCGGGTACGAGCACGGATGTGTGTATAGCGCGCGAGCATGAGTGAGGTGCGCAACGTTAGGAACGCGCAAAAGAAACCGTAAAATTAGCGCCTGTTTGCCTTTTTCAGCGCCAAAATCCACATTCTCCTGCGGATGATTATATATGCTGTACATGCGAAAGAGATCCTTTACAATGGAAAATGTCTTTTTAATTGTGTAAGAATGTTAGGAATGCTTACAATTGCACGCACGGCTCTCTTCAGTTTAATTAATTGTGGGTTAATTAACGAAGGTGTAAATTAAAAATCCACCTGTTATTAACAGTCCACACCGTTTTGAATTCACTATTGAAAACGTATATTTAAGAAAATATTTTAAACGCTTAAAATAATACTCATGTGACATTCTTACATACTTTGTTCATAGTAAAGGAAATAATGAATTATAATGTCTTACTATTCCTGATGATGGTGGTTTTTAAACACGAGTGAAATATGTGATAAAATTTAGAGCTAATTGATCTGTACGACAATGAAAAGGTATTTCAAAATCTATATTCCACATAAAAGACCAATATAACAAACATAAGCTCTTTCCAAAAAAACTAATTAAACCCGAGGTTTTAACGAAAAAACACAAAGACCCCCTTATCTCGTTAAGAGAATATAGCGTGTGCGCCTGCAAACGAGGAGATCTCGTTAGAGGTGATTTGGAAAAAGCAGCCTAACAAACGCCCTCGAAAAGCCGACTTTTCCCCGGTGCGCTCGCTTCATCCCCCCATGTATGAGCTCTCCCACATACGCGTGTAACGCACTCGCGCTTTCAAAGTTTTATGGGGAAAAGATATTACTTTGGCGTCTCGCGGGATTCTCCTCCCTCATTCTCTCTCACTCCCCCTCGAGTCAACGGACTCGTCTGCTTCCAGCAGATAACGCGAGCTCGGCATCGAGACTCGCTGTCTCTCTCTCGCGCGCGGGCGACCCCCTTTCCCTCTTAGTTCGCTCTTTGTCCGCTCGCGAGTGTATTACGTACGTGAGGGGTAGCGAGATTTGCTCCTCGACGGGCGGGCGCAAGCAGCGCGCGATACGACAACCTCCGACATTGCGCCCATTGTTTTCCTTGTCTACTAACGACCGGCGTTTCTCCCCTTATATATATACACGGCTCGTGTGTATGTATATAGACACGTATATATATACCTGACTGCTGTACGAGCGACGTCTTTAATTTCCACGACATTAAGAGAGTCGTCGTCGACAGAGACGGTGGCGGCGGCAGCTCGTCGTCCCATGGGAGGTGAGGGCGGCTCGGATTGTCGGCGCTCGATGTGCAGGCGCGGTTATATAGAGGACGTGTCGTCGACGTCGCCGGCTCATCCGCTTTTACGGTTTTCACGCGCGCGCACCAGCCAACCGAGCGCGAAAGGGAGAATGCACATGGTGCGCGGCGGCATCCCCTCCGCAAGCGTCCCCCGCTTCTGTTTGTCGTCGTCTCTTCTTTTTCTTAGCGACGAGGCGCGCGCAGAGGGCGATAGATAAAGGATATGACTTCCTTGTTTCATCGTTCTGATGTATGCGCTGCTCTCGGTTTGCACCGACGACGGTTGTCACTTTTCAGCTTACGAGCGATCTTTTTCTGCTTCGCTTTTGTAAAGGACTTTGTGTTTTTTGTAAATATTAATTTTCGTCACTTGAGTCGCCAAGTTCTTTTCAATGTGTTGCTTTTCCATTATTTCAGTTGTAACTTTTTTATACTACCTACCTACATACTTTTTCTTTTAAGCATTTATTATAGGATTCGAACTTTTTCTCATACTGCTAGTAAAGCTTTTACGTCGAGACAGTGATTCGGTACTATTCTCATAATCTCGTAGCTCTTAGTAGATTATTGTTACGATTATTAGCATCGTCACATTTTTCCCAAGTACAAATGGTCATTTTACTGCTCCTTTGATACGTTTTCTGAAGAAACGTCCTTTTCCCTTATACTCTCACATATACATTCAGTATACTCTATTCTTATATTCATTCGTAAATCTAATCCAATCGTTATTGCACGGTGCTGTATGTAACGTGATATTATCCCCATTATTACTATGTATTTGAGTTAATTATTATACTTCTTACTTAGTATATTTTCATATACTGGATATTGACATCTATATTTACAATATACATTGTAAAGTGTGGCATTGTTAAAAACTATTTTCTTATTTTATAAGATACTGATTTATATGATGGTATGCGGATGTAGGTAAATCAGTAAATCTATACGTGAAACATAATATATTTATAAAATCAACTATCATTATGATATAAACTGTTTTCTCAAGATCGAACTTATTTACTTTGAAGAAAAGAAAAAGATAATTCCAACAATCTTGAAATCTGTAATATTGTTTGCATTAAAAAAGAATGTATGGCACGTTTGCGAAGGGATGAGATATTTTGCTTTGCGCAGGACGTCGCCTCCGATGTTGACTTTTTACTCCTGGAGGCGCACGAGTGGCTGCTTTCACACTTTGGAGGACGGGAATGAGAGTGAAAGAGAGGGAGCTTGTGTATAGGGGTGAGAGAAAGAGAGAGAGAGAGAGAGAGAGAGAGAGAGAGAGAGGACCAGTGCGGAATGACCGCGTCAGTTGCGCGAAACACGTACACAATAAGAGGACCCTCGAGATCCTGCCGCGTCACCGCCTAAATTGCGGCGCCCTTTGCCGAGACTCCTGCCTGGGACACTTCTCTCTCTCACTCTCACTCGCTCGCATCTCTCTCTCTGAAAGCTCGAGAGCTTGCGCTTGCCTGCGTTCGTATGCCTGCGCACCGCGCGAGAGACGCTTTTTGTAGATTCACCTCGCGTCGCTTGCACCATAAAAACTTAATACTTTTAAGACATGTCGCGCGATGTTCTTGTGCAAAGATTGGACCTGTAAATATTTTTACTCTCGGGTGATAAATACTTTTAAGAGTTTTATAACAATTGTGATTCTAAGTTTTATTGTACAGATTAAATTCTATTTTAAAAAATTTTTTTATTTTTACCTTCATCTTGGTAGTGAGATTTTTGAATCATAATTATTTTAATAATAATAATAAATAATCAGTTAGTTACTGAATGTATATTTTACTGCGATTGTAAAACAGCTTTAATTGTCATAGTAGTACATAATGCGTTAGAAATAAACAATTAATCATTTATCCTGTGCTTTTTATCTAATTATCTGTAAAGCTTTAATGTGAAATTTAGCTTAGACATTATGTAGTATTTCATATTTTACTACGATTGGTAAAAAAGCTTTAATTGTTATAGTAATACACAATGCGTTATAAACAAACAATCATTTGTTCTGTGCTTTTTATGTAATTATCTGCAAAGTTTTAATGTGAAATTTAGCTTAGACATTGTGTATAGTATTTCATCGTAAATTCTAGAAAATTAAAAAATAGTGTTCTATTATCATCTAACCTTTTAAAATGTAGTTCAGCCAATCATTGCTTGCAAGAGATGTGATTATTTCACGTAAGTGATAACAGACAGTCTCGGGAATAAGAGACACCAGGAAGACTTCTTTCTTCCTGTCTCTCTATTAGCTCAGGCATTGACAGAGCAAAGAGTGAAGCTAACTCTCTCTCTCTCTCTCTCTCTTGCGGTGAACGCCCGCTTGGTCCTCGTCCGAGTTTGCGTCTTCTTATTCTTAGGCCGTGGTATTACACTGCATACGCACAGCTTGTGCAACACACTAGCTCCTCTCGAAAAAGGACGACTTAGCAACGAGGGCTGGACTGGAAGTAACGAGACCCAAAGAGCGAGACGGAGCGCATGCGAATAGGAAGAGAGATAGAGAGAACCGCTCATGCAGCGACTGTGTCAATGTTTGCGTCGTTGCACCGCGGAACACTTCGAGTTTCGTTTTTTTTTCGCGCCTGCACTTCCGCCTTCTCTGTTTCTACGCGCGTTAGATTGTACGGGAAGGAACGTGCGTTGGTATCCGTGTTGCAGGTCAGCTCTGGATCAATTATTGTCTTTGCGAGCTGCCATTAATCTCTTCAGCGCTGTCTATACCACTCGTCTCTTTCGCGGCGGTTAACTGTTATGACTCTATTTTTGACTGGTGTCACCTTTGCATTCTGACTTGTTCTACAAATGTCATTTTCCAGCGCACTCGAGTTTGATGGTTTTAATTACAGGAGTTAGGTAGATACGCCGTGAGCTTCAACTCATTAGAATGCGATGAACGTGTCATGGAAATTATAGAGTTGGGATTTCGAAACATGACTCTCTAATTCAATTCCGTGTAGTCTCATCTAGTTTTGAAACGATTAACTTGTCATGGAGCTTATTAAATACAAATCTGCGATAACTTGGTAATTGGATCACGTTTACGGTTCATATTTTGGAGCTTTCAAATTAACATTTATTACTATTACTGACAAACAATTTTTTTGTTTGTTAATATTTATATATATATATAGAAAAATAATAATAATGCTGTTGATTAACAGCATAACAGACCGCTCAGTGACTTGTAAACCGTTTCCGACGGCAACCTAGACGCTATAGGAGAAGAAAAGGCCACAGACAAATATTTCTTTGCATACACACATACACAAGGATAAGTAAATAGGTCCATTGTCTGATCGTTCGCTATGGAGAGTATATGCCCGGTCTGGCGCATGACGAAACGCCAGCCCTAAAATCGTGCTCGACCTCGCGCAACCTCTCGGACAAAATTTACGCTCTCCCCCACTCCCACCCTCTTTCTCTCTTATATCCACCGCGGCCGAAGATCCGCGCTAAATCAGTACACACGGTATGCTCGCCTCGCTTATATAGGTGTATATATATACCCTGTCGTCGCGGCGATTCTTCGCGAAGGATTCTCTCTCCCAGCATGCCGACCGTGGGTGTACGGACAGGGTTTTACGAGAGAGAGAGAGGGGGCTGAGTGCTGGCCCCGCGCGGCCCCAGGGGTCTCCGATCTGATTTGCGAGCGCCATTACCAGCCGGACGCTGCCCGATTCGCCCTGCGTAGCGCAACTGTTGCATTTATGAATGCGATTACTACTAACACATCGCCGATGTGTGTGTGTGCGGGTGAGTGGGGTTAGGGTCTTCTCGAGTTCTTCTTTTCTCTCTTCCGAGTCTTCGCCGCTAATTTCTCCGGTGCGCTTTTTTGTCCGAGGTATTTTGACGTTCTGCGGAGAGAGTGCGAATTTAGAAAAATACTTTGTTTGTAATACATTTATCGAATTTTCCTGTTGTTATACGGGTGCAATGTTCGTAGTTAAAAAAATGCTTCTCATATTAAAAAATATTTTGAATATTTCAATGCTATGCAATATTTATTTTTGAACTAAATTCATTGTAAAGATACAATATTTGCAGAGGCTGCAGGTCATAAAACACATGATTAAAATCTGAAATTTCAAAATAACCTGCTACAGCCGTGGAAGAGGCTCTTTTCGCCAGAGGCTTCATCTGCATAAAACTTCCAAAGTGTTGACTTTTGAATGATTGACTTTTGACGTGGGGTATGTGGCCGCAACAACGGCTCTAAAAAGCGACGAGACGGAGGGGGATAGGGGGATAACTCGCGGGGAGCGGCCACGAAACCCGCGGGGTAATAAAATCCAGGACGGGAGTTACGAGCCGTTGGCCACTTTTCCTAAGAGCACGCCCGTGCTGCTTTCCCTGACCCTCGCTGCGTCCACTTGCTCTTTCTCTCTTTCTCCCCCTCGACGTTCAACCCGCCTCGTTTTTTTCCCCATTTTTTCATTTTTTTTTTCATTCGTCGTGAGAACTCTCCGAGCTCGAAACAGGCTTAATAATTAATTTCGTAATGCAGAGTTCCATCATGGAGGTTATTGCGTTAGCTCGCGCATCCGCAGCCGCCAGATTATATACGCGCCGGGAGCAGAAAAATGTGCGTGCATGATGGTATACGCGTGCCAGCGGGGCCTCCTCGTGTCCCTTTGATATTCTTGGCTCGAAAAAGCTGTTATGCAAGCGCATCATTTTTTACTTTCCATCGTGGCCGGTTATTTTTTGCCCGTGAGCCGAGCGCTGTTGCCCCGCGCATGATTTTGTTTATGGAGTGGCTTTTTTGCAGCGTTTCGAGGATGAAAAAGATACTTTTGAGGGGCTTATTAGCATCGGATTGCACTTAAACTTGAATACGAGCGACGTGAAAAAATATGTACACTGATTTGTATCCGATATTTATTGCACTGACAAGTACTCCCCTTTTATTATTCGCGCGCTTTTGAATATATTCCCGCGGGGATCGGTGTTCATTTTCGATATTAGCTGGAAGCTCTTGGAATATTAAGTGTCCTTATTTTAAAGGCTCGATTGCCGCACTCAAATTATAAAACAGGGAATTTTATGGTATTATGGTGAGGCATTTGTAACAGTATTTTTTTTTTTTTTTTTTTTGCATAATATAATACATTCCATATTATACGTGAAAGTTTGCATTAATTTTTGCATAATTAAGTATATCAATTTATAAATGACTATAGATTTATCCATCCATCCGCCCTTTCGTCATCTAAAAATAGAATCAAATAAAAATAGAAGAATGCGCGTGACGCTCACGGAAGGGGCAAAAAGGATCAGAAAGAAAGTCGTCAAGCTATATAGGCGTGCGTAGTGCGCGCGCAATAGAACAAGCGGGGCTCGCGCGCATAAGGTCGCCAAATGGCTTTCATTGATATATTGGTATGCCTCCTCTCTTTCTCTATCCCACCCATATGCACTGCGGGAGTGTGTGCACAGCCTCTAGCAAGTACATCGTCGTCGTCGACGGCGGCGGCGGCGGCGCATGAACCTGTCCCCGATACCGCGAATGCAGCGCCTACTGCGAGAGCGTCGCGCATTTACAATGTTGCTGGGGAGAAAGAGAGAGAGAGAGGGAGCGGGAGATCGCCGACGTATATCGGCGCGCAGCTCGCGCTTAATATGCGGAGGAGTCGCAAGCGCGCGCGCGCGTGATCCGAGCCGAGTTCTCACGGGGCAGGACGCGAAACTTACGGCTTATATACCAGACTGCGTTCCTCTCTCTCTCTCTCCCCCTCGCCCCCCTTAGCTTGGCCGCCCGCGCGCGAGCTGGGATGCACTTCGCGCGCTCTCTCGGCATGCAGCGGCAGACTTTCGATGCCTCGCAGCTTTTCCAGCGGAAGCTTCGATCACTCGGACATTTTTCTCTCCTATGCCTTGTCCATGCTTTTCGTCGAGCTGAAAAAGTTTCATGTGTGTATGTGTATACTAAACCCGATGCAGGTAATTGAGTCGTTGTCAAAAGATATATTACGTGTGATAACGGGTAAAAGTGCGCGTGCTACTTTCATATTTTTCATTTCATTTTCAGTCGACTGATTTAACAAATGATTGTAATAGTTCCTTTTTTGATATATATAATGTATCGAGTAAATGAAATGCGTTTATCAATAATAATCGAAAAAGTACCAAAATTCGTAATTTATGTCCTTGCCTTTTTATCTTGGCATCATTTGAGTATTTATGGTGCCATCAAGATTGATTGCCTTGCACTTGCAAAAGTATAAAAGGGGCGATTAACATTTATTAAAACAAGTAAAAAAAAGGTAGTTGCACGCAATATACCGGTCTTACCATACCCGCTATTTCTACTCAATGTCTATATAGTTATACTACTGAATGGGGTTTTGCGCTTTAATAACCGTGCTTTTTTCAACTTTCCTTTTGGGGATAAATGGAGCAAAAAGGCTTTTTTTTGAGTTTCAGGTTTTCGCGCTAAATTAATAGTACTCTTTGAAATCAAAAATGTCCCATCCCGTTGCTTGCAACTGTAAAGAGTTTTAAAAAGTAGCAAACGCCCACTTTCGAAAATTGACAGTAAAATGTTCCTTGGTAACAAACACTTTTTGCATGAAAACACGTATTAATACATAATATACTTTTTAACTTTTATACATATAGATTCGTAATAATTAGGTAAGGATGATTTTCGTTTATTCAACGTCGATATAAATCACACAAAAGCTTTTTTTTATATTCGGTCATTGACTGTAAGAAAAAAAATGATTAACGATTTTGACACGTTACTGAGCAAACATAATAACATTGACCAACATAAAATTATTTCAAAGAATTTTTCGAACTAATAAATAATCCAGTTATCTCTTGCCTATTTTCCTTTTACTTTGGAGTCGCATGTACAATTCAATTTTAATATACAAACGTAAAAGCGATCGAGTGCGCAAAGTGTCGGGACTTTCGAAGTCCGAGCAGGCACGTCAGAGAGAAAATAAAATACGTGCCGGCGCTGCATTGGGTCAAAATCTCGAGCGGCACGAGCGCCGTGCTGGATTTGCTTATGAAACTCGCCGCGCCCACGGAATGTGCAAGTAGATATCGGCTCTCCATTCGTTTGCCTTTCCTGAACTAGTTAAACCATTTCCGAGTTTACTGACACACTTCACTTATCGCGGATTGATCGCTACTTATTAGCGATGTGTTATTTTGACATTCATTTAATCGATTAGTTAATTATATATGATTCAATCGTCACTTTGCAATCGTTGAATACCTTGGTAGTAAATTGACCATATTTTCTAGCTAATGTGTTAATTAAATGGAAGCACTTTTAGCAAAAATTAAAATGCAAAGATAATATAACTCATCTAAAAGTTTTACTATTACTTAAAATACAAATTTTATGAAGTGTAAATGCCATAATTTATTTCGCATTAGTACATAATTATGAAATACAAGCAATGTTCGTTTTTAGCTATAAGTTAATTGAAAAATAGCAAACTGATAGTTAACATTTCTTCCAGGATATTCGATTCGATTGCGAAATTATAACATCATTATTCTCCCCCAATGAGGTTTAAAAATTATTTTTAAATATTAAAAATATTAGTGAAGTCTTTGATTTATACGGTCGGGTGACTTCACCAGTAAACGAACGTTAAAGTTCAGTGAATAAACGGGTCATGTGATATTTTTAACCGCTTAAATAAAATGCTTTTATGATATTAAACCGTCAACCAATTTTTTAAAAGTTTTAAATTGGGGGAAGGTACTTCACGAGGCCAGCAACATTAAAAATATATTTATTAACGATTTTTATTAAAAAATGTTCATTCACTGGTGTCTGTTCCACCACCAGTAAAGTAACCCTACTAATATAATTTGGCAAGCTATGAGTTTTCTGACTTTTAAAAAAATTAGTATAAATGGATTGTTGATCTGTAATAATTAAATATAATAAAAGCAGTAATAATATAGCTTTTTGATTCTCAATTTTAATATTATAATTGTCGACTGTAAAGTATAATATTAAATTAATAAGTTAATTGTACAATACTAAATTAGTACTAAATATTCATAAAAAATTGCATAATTGGGTAATATATAAACAATCTGCGCTGAAGTGATATTTATTATACTGCGTAATTTTTATTCAGGCATTTAAAGTCTAAAATGCCAATTTACCAGAAAATGGGAGTTTTTGAAAAATTTCCAAATTCTCACGACCATCACGGTGGCATATAGC
>UXGD01003818.1:0-19104 GCA_900474315.1 Torymus auratus
TCGTATTTTAAAATCCTACTCCTACACAGCTTCCACCACAAAATTGAAAAAAATCAACGCGTCTGAGTTAGGGGGTTTTTGAAATCTTCGCCGAGTTAGCGGGTTTTCGAAACGTTCGCTGAGTTAGCGGGTTCTCGAAGCCTTCGCTGAGTTAGCGGGTTATTCCTCTCAGCCGTCGATATAGTCGTATACGAAAACCAAATAATTCCTTAATTATATGGTCTTATAAATTCTTGCAATAACTTTTAATTTCCTTATTAAATCCATATCACGTATATGCATAGTTTCAGATACCACCGCATAAATCGATATGATGACTTAATCAGCTTCATGAGCCGTACCATCAGTATAACCATATACATCCTGAACATTTTTAGCCACGTTATTACCAACAACAAACATGCACGCGGCATCCATTGAACCAGGAAGGAAGGAAAAAGCAAACAACAACAACACCGTTCACTCCCGGGCGCATTACGGCCAACCTCTCCTGCGATTTCCTGCGACCGCGGCGCGCTCGTTCCTTTTTTTTCCTCTAACATATTATACTAGTAGTCGCGCGCTGGAAAAAATAGTCTCCCGCTCGAGGGGGAAAAAAAAGAAAGTTTCGCTGTGCTGACCTTAATGCGTTATACACCGAGCGCGCGCTTTTCACCTGGTGGAGCGAGACGGCGGTTTTGCATTTCGGAAGGCGGGGGTATAACTATATGCATGCTGGAAAGTGCGAATTTTCGCGCAGCTTTTGCAACTATAGCTGCGTATTTTGCAAGTGATTTCGAGTGTAGTTTTATGCTGCTTGTTGAAGAGAAGGAGACAGAGGGAGGGACAGAGAGAGAGAGAGATTTATGAAGTGGAAATACATTGACATAAACGCCTGACTCTTTATGTTCGATGAAGTTAAGTATAGAAGCTGGGCAGACAAAAAATAAAATGTACATTCCATTTTGATTTATTATGGTGATTCATACGTGCTCGTCGTCGTTAAAAAATTCGTTTTATTTATAAAAGTCGTCAATTAGAAAAAGTTTTTATTGAAAAAAAAGCATGCAGGCAACGGCCGTAAAGACAGCACAATGTCATATAATAAAAAGAGTACTCGATACATTAAAACATCAGATTGTGAAACATTTAAAGTATATAAATAAGCCATATGGTATTGGTTCTTCGAAAAGTAAATGAAAAAAAAAAAAAAAAAGTAAACGAACTTGATTCGCCGTGACTTTTATGTACCTCAATCAATGCTTATTAAACGATTTCGCGAGCATTATTTGGAAGGAAGCTTAAAAATTAAGAAAATAAACTTTTAATTGCACATCAGGGAAGAAATTGCGTGTCTTATGCGTCCGAACCTTGAAGGTTACGCGCTCGCCGGACGTGAATAGGAAGGTTAATGATGAACTTGCGATGTCGATCGGAACGATTATAGAGAAAAATTCGATTGCATATACATTTCCTCAACAATCAGTTTAAGTAACGCTTTGCGTTACGCCGGAAAGTGTCAATGCCGAGCGCTTTTGCATAAAGAAAAAAATGCGAATCGATATAGGTACATATCAGTACCACTTACTCGTGACATTTAAAATGCACCATCTCCAATCGATACGATCTTCGTTTTTACTATTTTTTTTTTAAGATTCACGTTCATCAGTACTTGTAGGTGTTAAGTTCTCCTACATATTTATAAGAAAGGCGTATTTTTAGACGTGAACTTTTCCAACATCTTCATATGTGGGGTAAAAAGTCAACGTAATTTACAGTTTAGTTGAGTTGAGTTGTAGAATAAATTTTCTCGACACTCCGTAACATATACTATTGACTACAGCGTTACGTACAAGTAAAAAGTCGAATATTATATATTCATTATTCTAATACTCAACTTTTTATAGCAATGTATAAATAACACTAATCTCAAATGAAGTCCATATAATTATGACATTACAAACATGTCAGTCAACTATTCGACATCTACTTGCTTTCGATTGTATTTCACATTACCCTACATCACTTGATGGAACATTTTCTAAACTATGAACTTTAAACTCGAATGATTAAATTTTTGTTTACCAAACTATGGCAATCCACAAAAAAAGCTTCTTGATTCATAGAACGAATTCGCTCGTAATGAAGCCGGAGATGGGACAAACACGCAAAAAATTTGTGAAAACCAATCGAGTCATCGGCACCCAACAAGCCGAGTGCATCACGGCGCAACGCAAATGAACGTCTAAGTGCCGTGTGGCACTTGGCGTAAGCCCATTTCTCGGTAAAACTTTGCCTAGTTTATTAAAACTAAAAAGAAAAAAAACTAGATTGACGGCTACACGTTTGATAAAAGAAAAACACGTAATTTGAATTCACTCAGAAATGGCCATCTGAGGTCAATGGAAAAACTCGGGTGCTATGGTAGCCGAGGCGTATGAAATGGTGTAAACGTGCGCAATAAAATGCCGAGGCTCGACTGGAATTTAAATATATATGTGTGGATACAAAAGCTGATAAAATTGACACATCGCGATGTATTTTCGTGTGAATACAAAGATGGACTTGTGAAAATTTAACGTTTTGTTACTTAAAAACGTTAATTTTAATATTAATGACGTCTGCGGTCTATAGCGCTTAAAATTATTTTGACATTTGAGCAGAAGGAATTCGGAGAGTTTTATTTTTAAACGAAGCATGAGGTTTTCTAGTTTTTCTTGCTAGTCCACTTAAAATAGTAAATCCAGTTCTAGATTCGTCTGAAATGATTTCACATTGCATAACTGTTTTCGATGGATTTAAGTAAAAACTAGTTCAAGTTTTCATTCATATGACAGTTTTGTTATTTTGTTTAAAGTAAAGCCAGTTATGACAGACCTGCGACTTGCGATCAAAATTAAATGAGAAATTGGCTGAATATATGAAAGCAATATTGACCTTAAGATAAATGTTTATTCGAACTAACGGTCAGGTCGACATATACGGTATTCTAATTATCGTAGCATTTTATACATTTTTGGGAATATTTTAAATACGCTCTTTGATTATTTCGAAAAAGCGAACCACCTGTTAATTAAAAAAAGAATATATACAAGACAATACCGATGTTATCATATATATGATTTCTAAATGTGCAATTTCTAGTAAGCCTATACATCTATTTGGCATAGACCAATACACCAAACGGACAAAAATCAACCATCCGAGGACTTCCGCGCGCACGACTGCAAATCGGGCTGTCGACGTATACCAACTCTCTGGGAAAGTCCAACGGTGGGCCGCGATCATTCCGCGTGTCTTCTCCGTGGGTGACTTGTGAAACTTCCGGCCGCGCGCGCCGCTCCGCCAATTATTGTCTTACCGTAATAATGCCACTATGTTAACTCCTAATGATACGGCATAGCCGTATGTATGCACACATACGCGGCCACGATCGCCGATCAGAAATTTTCCAGTTCGTGGCCGGATTGCGTTATCGCATACACACGTGAGTGTGCGTGTGCACCTTGAAGTAGAAAAAAAAGTGGAAAAGGGGGATAAAAAAAAGTAGAGGAGCCGCGAACGCCGTGATGCCTGCGGTGTATATTGCACCTTCGGATGTACGTGCGCATTATGCGCGTTTCGCGATAATCGCGCCTGTAGACAGGGATCGGAGCGAGAATTTCATTATCGCGAGCGCGACGACAGTTTAAGGTTACGAGGTATCGGTCGGCGCTAGGATTTGGATTTTCCTCCTTTTTCGAGCTTGTGTTTTTACGGATAGAGGAAAGTGTAACGTTTTAAGTGTTATGGATTTTTCTATAATATTAATGAATAATATATATATATATACGAGGTTGTGTATAGTGAGTGTTGTTGTAAAGGAACGTCTGCCGTTGTTGTCATTGAGGTTGAATTTATTAGAAAATTCATATTATTAGGAAATTTCTTTTTTGCGCTTACAAATTCTTGGTTTTTAATAAGTTTAAGAATGCTTGAAATTTTATACCCGATCATATTTGAACATATTTGAACACCGATTAATTAATGTTCAAATATGATCGAGTAGACTATATTTTGGTCAAACTTATTGAAAACCATTTTTAAGTGCGAAATTTCCAACAATATGAGTTTTCTAATTCGATTTGAGCTTACTACCTCAAAATTTTTTTAAATTCAACAACAAATTATTTTAAAATACCCAACATAATAAGATCACAAAAAATGGAAGAAACTTAATAAATCAATGAGCTGGAAAAAAATTAATGTATATTAAATTCGATTTTTTTTTTTAATTTTTATATTTCAAGAAATTTGCAAATTTTATTATAATAAATTTCCCCGATTGACACGACCAATTTTAATTCAGCCGTGAAAGAGCAAAATAATATTCAACGGATTATTACGCCGACCGTCCTATTTATTATTAACGAAGAATGTATTTCTTCTTCAGTTATCTCCAAGTCTCCGTATACAGATTGCAAAATCGCAATGCGCTCTCGTTTTCCGATATTCAAAAAGAAAAGAAAAATCCATCATAACTGTTTACAATCTATTAGAATTCTACCACATCGAAGAAGAAAAAACTTATTAATTATGTAACCGCGCCGAACGGTTAGATAAAAGAAGTCGCACGCGCGCGCATCTCGTTATCTCTCACTATAAAATAATTTTCATAAATCAGAGATTCATCTCGTGCGTGGCATTAAACCGCCGTTACGCAAAAATCTCGACAACGAACCTCCCTCCAAAAAACAAAACTCGCGATTCTCATACAAATCATATCCAAACCACGTACGCGCTCTCCGCGGCTATCAGTCCATCAAAAAGAAATTTCGTGCGCTCGACATAAAGCTCTCACTTTTCGCATTGTTGCACAAAGAAAGAAAAAAAAATAAAATGGTCAACTTACTTTCTTTCGTCTCGTAGATCGCGATCTCGCGGTCTAGACGTCGTTGTTCCTTCCTCTTGTTAGGACACGCGACGCACTGTAATACATGCGCGCAAGTTGAATGGGTCGTCGGCACTGGTTGGGTCCGCGTGGGCAATATAATATAATAATATCACGCACACTTTCACGGATTCGCGCGCCTCGCGATAAGCGCGCACAATCGCGTCCCTTTCCGCTCCGGCACTCGGCACTTCTTTTTCCCACTGTCTTGTGTGGTGCGTTTTCTGTCTCTCTATCGCTAGCGCAAAATCTCACTCTCTCGCGCGCGCGCGCGAGATTTCAAAATCACCCGCGCTTCACTTTCTCCGGGCACGCGTGCACAGGCCGCGCACTCGTTATACGCGCGCGAGATTCGCCAAAATGTGGATTCAACCAAATGTCCGTAATGTGGAAACTGCGAGCTATATCTACGACGTGAAAGAGTCTTTGAGTCTCGAGATGTAAGGCGATATACGGCGAGGTGTGTATGTGTAATGTAGGTACAAGAAACGCGAACTCGCGCGTGACACGCTCGTCCCGGAGCGTTTCTCAAAAATGATGCCTTCCACACGCCGGCGTCCGGCTATAAGCGGCGGATCCTTACGCGCTCGCTCGCGTCATTCGATCGCTCGCTCTCGCGCTCGAGAGCTTGTTGTTCGCGCCGAACGATGGAGAAGAAGAAGAAAAAAACGGCACGAGGAGAGACGGAGAGAAGAAGGAGAAGGAAAGATATGGAGAGCGGAGAGGACAGAACCCGGGCGAGAAAAAGAGCGCAAGAAAGTGCAGTGGTTGACCTTTCCGTATGTGAAAGGGATGCTCTGACGCGGGGGTTTACCGGTCGAGGAAGTGGAAATGTACAGATATATTAGGTGCGTACTGTGTTTGCGCGCACGCGAATGATCGGCTGCGGAGGGGTTGTTGACTTTTAGGATGCGCCGCTGTGCGTGGGCGACCGGGTGATAAAGGTTTTTCTTGCGATATAATGAGGCTTCGTACCGCAGCTGCCGCGTGGTTTATCAGTGAACGGTATATATACTGAATAATTGTTGAATTATAATAAGGTTCTTTGTAAGATTTGGTCTTAATCCTTTGCGTCGGCTTGAAATTGTTTATTTTAATTAATTTACATTATTTTCTGACAATATAATAGGGATTATTGGAAACGAGATTTTTAATTATTCCGCAGAGATTCATAACGGTATCGCTTATACATACTATAACTCTAATTATCCTTACTAATTTATTGACTATCTTTTATACATTTTATGAGAATGTATTTTTATTATAATAAATGATTTTTATACTCATTCGAAATTTTATTTCTAAATTAAAATATGTTTATACCTATATGTTAATTACTTTAATATTTTTTTAACAATCTAATTTAAATTGACAAACGAATTTAAGTCACGCGTACACGTTTCTGTTATTTTATGTGTAACACTTTTCTGAATTACATTGTATAAGTAGGTATAGACCGAGTTTGATGAGACGCGCCGTCTCGACAAACCCCTGCAGCTACTTAAAGATGCATGAATGCAGTATTCATTCAATCGTGCACTGCTTGCAATCATTTTCTTTACTTTCCCGTTACTCTCGGATATTTATACCTTTTAGTTTGGAATAATGGACGAAAATAATGAGGACTGTATTTTTACGCCTTTATGGTTACAATTACACTTTTATGTAGTAATTTCTCGGAATATGTGGTCTTTATATTGAGATTTCACGTTGGAGAATTAAACTTTTCCATTCAATTTTCGCAAAATATCTTTTCTTATTGTTCGCATACTGTGTACTTGATAATCGTAAAAAATGTATTAACTTTTATTTTCTAATGATAAGTTATTAAAGCTGAAGCATTGACTTTTTTACGTTTGAAGCTATTGATGTACAAGTTTAACATACATATTTTTTACAACTTGAACTAGCTGTATGTTTTAAGATGCACCGATAAATTAATATTCAAATTACAGACGCTTTATACTATTATGGACTTGAAAAAATAAAAAATCATTGGTTGATCGGTTTATTCCTATTTTACTCGTTCATTAAACTTGACTTGAACTCACTAAGAGAGGGTCGGGGGTCCGGATAACGAATTCTGCTGAAACTTTGGGATAGGTTTTTGGATGTAGAAATATGAAGAAAGCTGCAATATTAGACCGCCTAACGCTAAAAAACCGGAATTTCTGAACATTTGTAGCTTTAGTTTGAAAATAGGCTTGAAAAAAGCCTCTTCCTAAAATGGTAACCATTTATCTCTGGGGAGTCTTAAATATCATAAAAAAAATAAAACTAGACAAAATGAGCTTCCATTTGCTTTTTTAAAAATTAAAAAATAATTATTCCTTTAAAGTTATGAAAGTTTCAAATTAAGTATAAAAAATACACTGTTAAACCATAAAATTTACTGTTCGACTGTCTACATATTTTCAAAATAATAGTGTAACAGTTAAGTCTGTTTTCCATATATTTAAAATTATGTCCTCCGATGCAGATACTAAAATCAAACTATCATGAGGCCACAAGATGTTCGATATACCTGATTGGTGCCCAAAGATTGTTTTTTGAAAGAACTTCTTGTACACCTGTACACCTTCCAGTGGTTAGTTTCCAAATTTCGATTGTATATATCTGTATCGGCGCCTCGGCATAGCTCGGCGCAGCTGCTTGCCAGCCATTTTCCATCAGGGCTAAATTTAACCTTTGATACCTCTTCTACGTGACCAATGAGTGTTTTATCCAGTGTGTAATCATACCAGGTAGAAGACGTGATAAATTTTGACCTGATATAATCTGTCTTCTGTTATTTGCGATTTTGCGAGGATCAATGCTTGAGTTTTATTGATTAATATACCCGCGTCGGCGCACAGTGGGCCCGAGTAGAAAAAAATGGGCAAAAATATTGCTTCACTAGTTTTTTTATTTTAATTTTATATTGAAAGCTTTAATTCTCCATTAAAAACTGCTAAAATCGGGTGTTCCTGTCAAAAGTTATCGGTAATTTAAGATGATTTTCTTTTTTGGCACGTTTTTGATAATCAAAAAGTATTGAGAAAGAAGTATTGAGTATTCAACCTTCACAAATATGGAGATCCTTATAAATTAAAAACAATAAGTTATTGTATTATATTGTATACTTTTGCAAAAAAAATGAAATCTCATAAACAATCATATTATATGGAGACTTTTTAAGCTTTATATAGAAATTGCTCCACAATCTGTGCACATAATTTAATAGTGTAGAATTCTGAAATATTTTAGGTTTTATAATACAATTTACCAGTAGCTATTTAACTTTAACATAAAATGTGCTTTTGAAATGTGTTGTTCTTTGGAAAATATAAAATAATTCTTAAAACATTTTCCTGGCTTTCTACTAGCTGTAACTAGTTATAAGCCAAAGAACTATATCTTGAGAATTATTTTATCCTTTTATATATATAAAACTCTAAATAAAAGGTTTTATATGATAGTTATAAAATCTTGATAGTTGAAACGTTACTGCGCTACAAATCAAACATTTTTTACATGGTGTTCAAATTTTTTAACAATAAAAATTTCCATTTAACAATAAAAAGTTAAAGCAGGCCTACAAAACTCTTGTATTTTGTACTTAACTTTTACATACAAGTCTAATTTGAAGTACAGTTATCGCGGGAATACTTTGAAACATTATACAGTGCAGTGCAGCGTATAAAATAGCATTAACCAACATCATTAGTTAACTAGGTTACTATATAGTCGTGTAAATAACAGCTTCTGCACTCATTGAAATTCAATGAACATTTTTTTAATAAGCATTACAACCAAACCATAAATTCAATCTCATTACTTCTTTCCAATAACGCCGATTTGCTAAATCTATCTGCAACGACAGGAAGCTCCACGTGGACAAATGTGGCTGTAAGCAAGCGCCCGCGCGCCTATTGATACGCGCATCCATGTTGACGTACACCGCGTAAAATGACAGACGCGGTAATGAAGGTGTATACTCTCTTTGCCTTGACGCTGTGCAGAGACGTAACGGTGCGCAGAGCAGGAGTGGAACTGCAAATTACCCGATCGTTCATATACGCGATGCCTTAATTCGAGGGATTTCGGTGCTGGGAAATTTCCGAGTTGACGTCGATCTTTGTGGAAAAAAGGCTTCTCCTGTAGTGGAAAACTAGAAACTTTGCGAAGCGTTGAGAGAGAAGCGCTCGGTTGGAAACGAGACGACCAGCGCGGCGTTCGATTTTTTCGGCTCGAGTGGTGATGTAAGACGAGATGGGAAAAAAGAGGATATGCTGCTTGTAGGCCTTTGTTTATCGTAATTGAAAGGTGTAGATTTTTTGCTGGTGTGTCTGTGTACTGCGTGTAATAAGATTTGGAAATTTTCTCTTTCTTAATGTATTTGATGGATTCAATTTGTTTTTGGCAATGTGAAATAAAGGTTCCAGGATCAAGAAAATCGAAACGTCCACTTTGAGTTTTGGACATATCCTTGCTCGAGAGTGTTTAAAATGTTTAGTATTTATAAGATATCTTTTATAAACGTGAATCATTTAATTCGCATTCCTTTTAATCACATCTAAAATAAGATGAATAAAATTGGTTTTGGGTTTTTGCAGGAAATCATGTGTTAGTATGTTGGTATAATCTATAGAAAGACTTGTTGGAATTCTCATAGTTAATCATCAGTGTATTCTAAAATCATATTCCAATATATCTATAGATTTTTAGTAACATGCATTGTAAGTAATTCATAAGTAATGGCAATCAACAAAAAATTAACAGGTGACTATGGGTTGGCCACGGAAATCAAATAAATTTTCGATCAAGCCATAAATATCATCAACATTGCATTAAATATTTCTTTTCAAATTTTTAATGAATTTCGTAGAATACAACTGTAAATTCTCATACTAAATCCATGTCCCTGTATTATCGAAAATTCTAATAAAATATTATTTGTGTACTCTACCAAAAATTCATAATTCATTTTTTTAAGACTATAAAATCTCATAAAGTTTATGATAATAACTTCTTCAAATAGATCGTTTTCGGATCATTTGAGTTATAAGAATCGTGCTTCCCCTTTCCCTCCCCTTAAATTCAGAAAACTTGAACTATGAATGAATTAAAATTATTCACAGTATTGGTACTGAATTACGTGGCATCAAAGGTCAGCACACAAAAAAATATGTGTTGTCTTCATCTCGAATACACGTCTATCTGATAGTCTTTCTAAATAGAATCCACCACAAATTTTAAAATCGTAACTCAAAACGTTCTTCACGCTGTTCGACCTACGAATTTTAAATATATTTCACCAGGTGTTTCATTGAATCATCAGCGCGATTTAAATCTCCGCTTATCGAATAATTGAGAAAATTAACGATCGTTAAAGAAACCCATTCGCTCGCACTACCTAAAAGGAAATAATGCGCACAAGATTCAGCTTTTTAAATTTCTATAGTCGAACCGTCGGTTACGTATTTGACGGCAGGGAAAAGCCTCGGATCCATAAGCAAAAACTCTCAGCCGTGCGGTCAACACACGCGATTTGATGTACATGAGGAAGTGGACGAGAAGAAGGGGGAGAAAAAGCAGATGCGTGCGACGAATTCGCACGCGCGCGCATCGACGCGCAAGATTGATTTTTTTGTGGCCGCGCGCAAGTATAATTACCGAATGGTTTTTGTGCGGATTGGCACGATCACCTTGTTTTTCATAGCGAGGAACGAAGCGAGGTGTAAATATTAGGCGTTTTGGCCATACGTCTTTGCGTCATGTTTCGTAAGGATTTGTTTACGACTGGCGATCGATGAATGACGAGGGTCTGGATTAAATTCTTTAATGTCTAGGATTGTCTTAGATACTTTTATTGTTTTACATTGTTTTTCTTTCTTTTTCTTGACAAAAGATAGTACACGTGTTGAATGTCAAATTTGAGATAATAATTTTTAAATCTGAGCGATATAACAATCGTCACTTTTTTAGACAGTCTTGTATACGACCCCGGGCTGCGACCTACGGGGCACACTGATATGGATTACAGAACTTGTTTACTATACGTTACACTGAAGATGTTACACCCAGTCTCCTTTATGTACTTCGCAGGCCACGCTAATACCGTCAATAAGAAACTTGAAAAAAAAGTTTCACAATAGTCAAAAGTTCTAGAGATTTACCCATATACGACAAAGAATTCCTGAATATAACCACAGATTGTAATTCTTCGGTATCGTGACTAAACCATGATCTTTTATATTCTCATAAAGATGTGTTTAGAATGACTTCATCTTCAATCTTCAATACACGAATTTCAATACATTATAAAATTTATTATTAGAAAATTTGTTACGCGCGTAGGTCTTTAGACTAACGGTGGTTTATATCCATTATAGAATTCCCAAATTATTATTGTACATTAACTTTCCCTCTTTTAATTTTGTCTCCTCTTATGAATTTCGCTTTTCCCTCAACATTTTCTATCGACGGGTGACAATTGTCTGTCATAATGCCGCACATTCTTTTGATATAGAGAAAGTAGATCGACTAGCTCACTTGGGAATTTTTGGCTTATCTAAAGACAGTTAAATTCATTACATACATTTAAATAAAATTTATTAATTCTTCTAAAAAGAAATTTCAGTGCTGTCTGAATTTTTGTGTACATATTGATCGTCAGAATATTACGGTTTCTGCTTGATCAAAAACAAAAGTGCACACGTGAAGTTTATTTCTAAAAACTTGTATTAGCACCGAAAAATATTTTACACAACATTATCTACCATTCCATCGAAATATAAATTATTATATCAATAGCATTATTCTTGTAATCGTCAAAAAGTATTAACTCAGAGTCAATATTTAATGATTTTAAAGAAAATCGCTCACTTCAAACAGCCGAAATGTCAGTATACACAGGCTCTTGTCACATTTGCAGGCGTCAACTGCAACATTCGGCAGGACCTATTTATTCGGCGAGACGAAATGACATTTTCCCAGAACGCAGACGCTTTAATGGTCGTATACGCGCGGCCAATGACGATAGCACTTTTCGGTTGCTTCAGCTCGCCGAAAAGAAGAAAAGACGGCGGGGATCGACGAACTGCACGCGACAATGAGTGAATGACGTCGATAAGAAGTTGCAGAGCTACTTTTTTACCAGCCGATGCGTTCACACTTAAACGCGAGTGCTCATCATCCCTTTGAATTTTTTCGTCCCACGCGAATCGGAAAAAACAATTAGTCATTTTTGGACGTGTTGCTTCTGAGCTTTTCTGATTTTATACTTCGTATACTATATAAAATGTAAAATCGTGATGTGTAAAAATAGGTGATTTAAAAAAAAAGATAAGGGTTTTTACATCTTCTTTTACTGTCTCAATTTATAAAGAGATTGAAAAAACAAATGTCAAAACTTGAAATTTCTTTTTTGCTTGTATGAAATTGTCGAATGTATGTAAAATTTACATAATTCGTGTTATAATTGTCATGGTCATGTATTGTATAGGTAATGATCATAAAATATACAAATTTTCCTTAATCTACTCCGAAACCCTGTGAAGTGACCCGCAATAAAAGGTAAGATAAAAGAAAGCTTTCTTTTATTAAACACTAATACGCCATAAAATTCAAAACACTTAATACATAATCATCTCTTATATACTACCTACTAATACTCTTTCCGAAATCCTCAAATTTCAAAAACTATCAATAATCATTTTATTGCTCGTGCGCATGGTCGCACTCATCTGCATACCGGCGCCATCCATCGGTACTTATGTCTGTATTCCCCGCAGCGCCAAATTGACATTTTAGAAAAAATCCATCGTAAAAGACAAGAGAATCCATGCAGCGCGCGTGCATGTGTGTGGAAAGATGCCGAGGGAAAGTCGTTAGTAAGCGCGGCTTTGACTTCGCGCGCGGGAAGAAAAAAGAATCGGCACTTTTACGATTGTAAAACGTGGAAATCTCCTCGTTGCGCGCGTCGAAGAAGATCGATGTTACGCGCGCGAGCCGCGGCTAATTGAGATTTACGGCAAACGGTTTTCTCACTCGCTTCTCATTGTGGCAGGTTTAAAATTGCATCATGGTTAGAGTAATGCGTTGCGAGTTGGACATACAAGCGGACGTACAAGGAATATATACATATATGTAGGCATTTGTATACAAAATAAAAGCAAAGAATTGGTTCAAAGTTTTTGACTAAAAAAAAAAATAAATAAAATGAGATTCAAATTTTACCCAGTCGAAAGGCTCATGTAAACGGTATGATTTTTATTCAACTAATTACATTACCTTAGTGGAAATGGATACCATTATTTATCAAATAAATAGCTAATTTCGCCAATAATCGTCAAAAACTAGACACTCTTCTTGGATATTTCTATCCATCGATGAAACGATTTTTCCGATCATATTCACTATTAGAATAAGTTTTTTGACAAATTTACATTAGCTTATTTATGAGTATTTAAAATATCTTAAAGGTGGACAGCTTTTAGTTAGGAAATGACTAGTAAGGTTTGCTATAATGGCGAGGAGTGAGAGAGACAGAATCAATTGAAAAAATCATTATTTTCGCCCTTATGACAGAAGTATTCATGTAAAATTAATAAACAAGCTACAAATTATAATTTTGTGACGTTTTAATTAAAAAAGAGAATTGTTTTGAATATCCTTATAATTATCCTTTTTTATTATTTTTTTAATTTATAAAATCCTTGAAAACAAAACTGAACTAAAAAAAAAGAAAGAAAAAAATAAAATTATTTTATTTTAAAAAATAAATATGAAACCAGATCATTTGCAATGTCAATTATACAAAAGAAAGAATTGAAATTCGGATACTCCACAGGTTTCTCAATTCGAAAACTCTTGGAACTTATAAAAAGCTAATTAGCAACCACAAAACTGTATTTAAGAGTTTCCAAAAAAACCGGTATTTCATTGCGGTCATCATCGGTCATACGTGCACCAACGCTAGCCAAGTCACTTAGTCTCGATGCGGTAGCAAGTTTACTCCGTGACACGATCTATTACTGGCACAAAAACTCGTGCGGTACAATGCAGTGCACAAAAACTAGAAACCGAAACAAGAGTAGGAGTAGGAAGAGGAGGAGGAAAATGAATTCTAATACTGATTAATGTTTCGCGATCCTGCGCGCATTCGCTTTTTGGTCCCGTTGACAATAGCTTAGCTCCTCTCTCGATGACGTCAGAGCTTTTTGACCGCATCCGCAGCAAAAAAAATCGAGAAGATACGCACGAGGCGAGCTTGTAGCATTTTGTAAACAATAATTTATTTCGCGATAGAGCTCGTTGAGACGAGCAGCGTAATAGGCATGGTTAGCGCGCACAAAGCAGACAAATTAGTTTATGAAATCCGATGGATTTTTATTTGTTTTTGACAATGTTAAAGCTTAATTTGATCGGGAAATTGTTTCGATTGTTTAATAGATTCGACTTATAGGACATAAATATTGCAGTTAGTTTATAAAAAGCTGAATAAGTGAAAAGTTCAAGAGCGTTTTTATACCCCGAAGAAAACTTTATGTATTACATAATTTTAATGTTTCGATAAATATTTCTGTCAAATAAAAGTAATAGTAATTTTTGTATCTAGGATATAAAATGAAATGTTATGCCTCGAGTGTGATCGACGCAATTAAACGAGGGCCGGCGAAACAATATTTTTTTTATGCAGCAAGCGTTATGCCTATTCTTATATACTTTGAATTGTGGACTTAAAAAAGGGGTTGTCGTCTGCCGAGGTAAAGAATGTATGCTACAAGGAAAGTGTAGGCGAAAAATGCAGTTTTCATGGGGTGTAAATGTTACGCTCCGGAGGCGTAAAAACCTTATTTTACGCCCACTGCAACACAGTACACATCAATATTTTAGTACACATCAATAGTAGACAGCTTTCTTTTAGCAAGCAGATTACATCACTTGCAACGGAATTCTAGCCAAGCAAATAATAAATATTACTTTATTTTCAATTTATTATTTTAGTAATTCTGTCCGCGTAAAAATGCCGAGTGAGTGAATCTCTATATATCAACCCTATCTACAGTTTTTATGTCTCTGTTGGCACTTGTTACAGAAACGCGATACTGAAAGTTTACAATAATTTCCGTCGCTCACCCGTGGAGTTCATAACTATAACAGCGTATTGTCAATCGGAAAGCAGAAGAGGCGGTCAGATAATGCCAAGTCAGAAAGTCGCACACCCTGTAATAGAGATAGTACTCTCAATCATACCAATGTCCAATAACATGATAAGCATTTAAGTAGACGCAGACTCGCAGAAAAAGTATAAAAGTGCATCTTATAACAAACGACATCATTGAACTTCTCGGTATTGCAAATAGAATTGTGTGGGACTATTGACAGTGGAATTGTTTGTAGTACAGCTTTCAAGGCCAAGTTCTGTAGTCACATGAAGAAAATCACAATATTTTTGAGTTTAATTTTATGTGCATAAGGTATACTAGCAATTAATAAATGTACAAAAATACGTCAATGGTTTTTTTGGCATTATATGAATTTAAAACTAGTGCATATGAAACAGGAGAATAACAGCATCAATTTTAATTTACTACTTCATTATTAAGAAATATTTGAATTGATAATTTCTACATAAAACTTCGAGATATAAAAGTATTTTCACAATAATATTAATGTTAACAAAATTGTAATAAATATAAAATGCTGTAAATTTTAACGAACTTTATGGAGGTTTATCTTTCTCTGGAGCCACCTGCAATTGTATACTCTATGAGAAATTAATCACTTTAAACTGATGAACAAAAATCATGTTTGTAGCTTAATAAAATATAGCTGATGTTACTTCCAAAATTTTTATTTTTAGCTGTATATAAAGACAAATGTAATAGTATTTGTAGAAGTGTCGAAATTCTTGTACCATTAACTGTCGCTCCCTGGAGGCAATGTTATGTATTAATCTATTATACATATTATGCCTATGCATAATGTAAGCGTATTACAATTGATTACTTAAACAATAAAAATATTTGAAATGTGAGAAGTATGTCAAAGAGCTAAAAAAAATTACATAATTGAAATTATATAAGCCTCGACAATTATTACACCTTAGAAATCTATGAATATTTTAAAAATACAATCATTTATACCTATTAAATAATAGTATGTATTAACACATGATAATTCTTATATAATGTTTTATTCTATAACAACATAAATAATAAATACAAAAAATATCAATTGACGTCACTAAAAATGAAAAGTAAAACCAAAAATGTGAGTTGACCAAGGAAACAGTTAAAAATACGAAAATAGATGTCAACCAAAGTCCAAGGTTTAGCGACTCCAAAAGCACAAAACCTGTATCACACACACCCGCTACATACCCCTTATGAATATGATTTACGGATCTCTTCGATGGTGGTAGGTTTCCTTTCGCACGTGCGATCGAAGATCTATTTGGTAGTTCCTGTCGACCTTGTACCAATCGTTCACCTCGGGACGACTGTAGAAAAATGGAGATTAAACGGATGTGAATACAAAGAGAAATTGGATATTGAAATTACGGGAATAGTAGATGACTAATAATTATTGAACATGAAGTTGTAAAGCACTAGTGAGATATTTTAAATTTCAGTCGTATGACATTCTATAGAATTTACGAAAAAACGATCTACAAAAATGAACAATTCCTTCGTCAAAAAAGAATCTTTGACATGGTAAACAAAATTTTCGAAACAAAACACATTTGATATAAAAATCTGCCACATTTGAGAAAAATCTTGGAGCTCGCCCGTGTATGTGTGAAACGAAAACCGCGAAAACTTCTAGGGTTATTTTGATAAACAAAAAAAAAATCGTTCATTTTCGTTGTTTTTGAAGATATTTTTAGAATATAATTTTTTTTTAATTAATCTCGAAATTAATTGATTTTCTATTACTGTTAGAAAGTTATACCAAGTTGCATCCAAAATAAATATACTGAAGTAATGTAAAAAATATGCCAACATCTTTACAAATTAATGCAATTCGTAGTGAAGCATAAACTAGTTTGACTGTGACTTCTGCGTGTTCAAAAAATTCCAAAATTAATATTCATAATTTAATAGAAGATAAATCAAATAAATTGTAATCTATAAGTAAGGTAGTTCCGTATAGGAATTCTACTATTTTAAAATACGATCATGAGATAGGATTATGCGTTTTTTAACTTTACCTTCTAATCCAATGAATTTTAGGTAAATAATGATAATTTTAAGTAGAAACCATTTCATTTTCATTTTATAAGATAAACGCAAACTTTAAAAATTGAAACATTGGCCAATAAAAACAGCACTTTAATATCAGCAATAAAATTATCACATGTAAAAAGCGATATCTCTGTTATTCATATCCTTTTTGTTTTGATGCTCGTAAGGCGGCACTTGAAAACGAAGAATATTAATAAGATTCATATTCGAGAAAGAATTGAAGGATTCGAAGGTGATCTTGAGACAAGCTGCAAAAAATCTTCGTCGTTTGTCTTGCGCCCCGTCTGCTGCTATTTCTCAGCGCCCGTGCGAATCTATCTATACGATGAAAAACGATCAGCAAAACATTGTAAAAATTCTTCTGCATACGAAATACATTATGCATTTGATCAGTAGGGTAGAAAAAATATTACTGGCAAGTAGAAGAAAAATTTTTTCCTCCGGAAATGCGAAGAGTTTTCTAGTGCTCGCTTTCCGGCTCCTTTATACATTCGTGAACATTATCGTGTACATTCAGAGATCGATAAATCATTAGTAGAGATTATTATTAAACAAGTCAGGGTACATTAAATTGCCTCATATAAAAAGATTATGCAAAAAAGTGCGAAACTCTTCCGCGATTATCAAGAAAGTATAGTTTCAGTGAATACGCTTACATTTGAATATTTATTTGAATATGAAATATGTTTGTCACAGCAAATGCTAAGAAATTTGATTGGAAAGAAATAACGAAACATTTTACGATCGTTTTTAACGAATTATAACTAAAGGAGCTTTGTTATAATATTAGAACTTTTATGTGCCGACATTTCGTTAAAGAAATACAATTTTTTAAATAACAAAATAATATTTGGATTTATCCAATAAAAGTTGTTAATCTATACAGAAAGTTAGATTTCTTTTAACATTTGTACACGAGATTATAATCCTTTGACAGTCTATGTATATCCTGTGAGATACATAAACTGTATAGTGGCTGAACAATCTTTTTTCAATCTTGGAAAACTATTAGATTACTTCAGGTACGCAATAACTTAATAATTATGTTAGTTACAATGTACAATATTTTAAAATTTTACTTTTTTATTAGATAGTATTTATTAGATAGGACTTTTATTAAATAGTAACGTACTATTTCTAAAAAAACCTTTCTGTAAATTAATTTGAATGACTTAGGATTACATCTTCTCGAAAAATCTGCTTAGCTGTACGATTAAATGAACTATTTAAAATTGTGTACATTAGATCCTAGTACTCATTGCCTGTAAAGTATTGCTAGATATTTTTACCTAATACAGTACGTGCAACTATCCATGGATTAATAATATTCAGATGCTTGACGTTAATTACTATAGTTAACCTCTAATTGCGCCATTCGTGGCAGCAAATAAATTCTGTTGAGAAAATGCATAAGGAAAAAAAAGAAATCGAATTCCCGTCACTTTCAGCAATCATCTGTACAAGATTTTTTGTCGAATTTGTCCTTCTAAGATAGAAACCATCATCGGCGTCTGTTTGCTCGCGGTCGCGTGACACAAAATGCGTAACGAAATGTCGCATTATCAGCATTAAGTGAATCCACGTCATCGATAATCCCTGATCTTTGCCATCATGTAAAATAAAAATTGAAAAAATACTGTATTCGAATGACATTATGAATTGTATTAGTAAAGTCATGTACTCAATAAAAAAAAACTTAATAGTTTTATTGGTTTCTATATTATAAAATTAAAATAATTTTGTATAACAAGATATATACAATATATCTTATAGTTTCACAAAACTTCTACGAAAACAGGGATGATCTAAATGCCTCTGCTGTACCATCATTCGTTCCATTTCCCACATCCAAATTTAACGGGGTGGCATAGTCCTACCATTACCAACCGAGTAATTGTCACAGTTTCAAGCTTATTAAAAATAAAATACGTAAAATAACAAAAAATCAAGAGAACACTTCGC
>UXGD01003819.1:5861-19094 GCA_900474315.1 Torymus auratus
CCGTTAGATACCTGCCCGTACGATCCTGTGCATCGTATTATCCGATCGCGGATGCAATTTCATTTGACGAAATGCTCTAAAAATCATCCAAGTGCCAAGAAGCTGACCTGTCCGTACGATGCTCGACATATCATAGATGAAGTAGCATACAAGGTGACTTCTATAAAACTTTAATTCTTAACAACGTTTTCATTTTTCGATTTTATTTCTTTTGCCGTGTTTTATAGTTGAGCAAAAGAACGTTTTAAGTATATTAATTTTTGAACATTTTTTAAATACTTTGAATGAAAATTGTCTGTTTCTTAATATATACTATTCAAAATTAACATTAAGGAGATATTATTTTATATTTCGCTTATATTGAAAAATTTTAAATCTTAAATGTTACAAGAATTAATAGTTTTGTTTTTATTTTGATCTAGTATCATGTCGACACATGTCCAGCTGGAGAATCCGTCTGGCACTATCATATTTCTGATCAACCAACCGATCAGCCAACAAAAATGTTGCCTATTGAACCTTTCAATGCTCAAAGCACTGAAAATTGGGAAGAAGATTGGGATAAGGTAAGTGAAAATTTAAGGAGACAATGACAAAAAAATTTCATTATAATTGGCTTTTAACTGATCTATTATTTACTATTAAATAATAATAACCCATAGAACAGCAAATAATTATGATAAAAAATAAATATTAAAATTTTGTTGAAGTAACAGAAAATATGAAAGTTTTGGTAATTGACTTAAAATCCCTTGAAGAAATTATGAATTTAATTTTTCAAATTGTTTTAATTATTTTATTATACACTTTTTTCAATCTGGGAATCACTATTCCAATACACATAATTCAATAATATTTTCAATAGGATGGTCAAGTTAAAAGTTACAATGCTTTACAAAACATCCAAGATCGTGAAGTCACACGCATGGTCATAGGTTTATCTAAAGCGCAAAGGAAGGCTCATCGATTGGAAGAAAGACGTCGTTTTGCAGAATTGGAAAATCAGAAGGAAAGGAGCGAGAAAGCTAAGCAACAAGCTGAGTTAAATGCCAAGGTAAATATAATATACTATCGTTATTATAAGTTTACAACTAATAAAATTTACTTTATAGAATAAGAAAGTTGGAAATGCTACAGAGAGGAAAAAGACTAGTCAAACTAATACAAATGATCAAGGAGAACAGGTAAACTAAATCTTAAACATAAATTTTATCAAATAATTATAACTGTATTTATTTTTATAAAGGAATACAAACCGTTACGTCGTCCTCGTAAACAACCTCAAGATATACTGAATGCATCAAGAGCATCTGTAATTGACACATCAATTGCAAGTGTTCATCAGGAACCTTCAGAAAAAATGGTACATTCAGAAAATTTATTGTATACAGAGTTCATGCATATGATTCACATTTATTAACATAATTTTTTATCTTAGAAAACGTCTGCACCTATACCACGAAAACAACCTCAGGATATACTGAATGCATCAAGAACGTCTATAATTGATACATCAATTGCAAGTGTTCATCAGGAACCTTCAGAAAAACTGGTACATTCAGAAAATTTATCGTATACAAAGTTCATGCATATGATTCACATTTATTAACATAATTTTTTATCTTAGAAAACGTCTGCACCTATTCCACGAAAACAACCTCAGGATATACTAAATGCATCAAGAGCATCTGTAATTGATACATCAATTGCAAGTGTTTATCAGGCACCTTCAGAAAAACCGGTATATTTAGAAAATTTATTGTATACAGAGTTCATGCATATGTTTCACATTTATTAACATAATTTTTTATCTTAGAAAACTTCTGCACCTATTCCACAAAAATCAAGCCATGATAATTCTGGCAGTGCTTCACCACCAAAAAATTTTTCCATCCCTCCATTCGGCTATTCATCAGCTTTAAATGGAGAGTCTAAGAATAAAACACAAGAAGGTGAAAAAGAAAATGTTGCTAATAATAATTCATTACATAATAATACTGCTGATAGTAGTGTAATTGAAAAGTTATCTAGTACATTAAACGAAATAGCTGTGTGTGATGAGGGGCATAAGATAAAATCTGAAAAATTAAATAAGGAAATAGATATGGCGAAAAAACTTAATTTATCAAAAAATTCTGCAAGTAATGCAATTTCTTCAAATAGCTTCAAGAAGTTACCAAGATGTGCTGCGAATTTTTCAAGCTTAAAATAATTAACCAAAAGAAATTTTTAATTAGATTCAATTGCAATACGACTATTATTAATATAAAGGATAATCGGTGAACAACAAAAATGAATTTTAATGAATTAAATGAAAAAGTTCTTGAATGGACCTCTAATATTTTCGTTATAATTAAAAAAAATAAGTTGATATTGGAACCGGAGCATATAAAAGAAGTACATTCTCTTTTTTTTTTCTTTTAAATTTGAAAGTATAAAATTTGTAAGTTTTATGAGTCTATCCATCAAAATTTATGATATCGAATCTCATATATTGTCGTATATATGATGTACTTTGTACCATAAATTACGAAAGTAAGAAAGCAATTCGTGATCGTAATGCCGTATATTACATTGTTAAGTTATTTAAGTAACTAATGCATACAAATAATTTTAAAATTCTTTGCTATTTCAGTATAGATGAATGTATTAATTATTATAGGAATAAGAATGCCAGTTTAATGTAATAAAAAGTAGCACATAAAAAAACATAATTCTAATAACGTACATTTATTTTTTAGAGGGATAAATCCTTTATATAAAAAAATATGAAAGACAAATATTCTCATAAATATAACAATTACCTATACAGATACATTTTTTATTTTTTATGAAAAGAACTTTATGTACATATTTACCAAAGAAAATAAATTCTTCGTGTTAACGTGAAAAAACTTGTATCTTATTATTGAATTATTTTAGAATTACGAACTATCAGTGGGCTTAGTCTTGTGCCTCGTTCGATTATGATTGGTAAGGTATCGCTTCTGGCCGAAGCTGACTCCGCACTTCTGACAAGTAAACGGTTTGTCGAGCGAGTGAGTACGTCGATGCCTCGTCAGCTCATTCTTTACGCCAAAGCCTTTACCACAAATATCGCAGATGTGATTCTTCTCGCCCGTGTGCGTTGTCAAGTGGCTGACCATCTGCTGCTTCCATCTGAAGAGCTTTTTGCAGTAGCTACACTTAAATGGGTATTCGTTCGTGTGGATTTTGCTGTGTATGTAGAGTGAAGCCTTCGTCTTGAAGGTTTTGCCACATGAATCGCACACGTAGGGCCGCTCTCCCGTGTGGATACGACGATGATCTTCCATCGCTGTCTTCATGGCAAAGCAGCGCCCGCATATATCGCATGCGTGATTTTTTATGCCACCATGCACGTGCCTTAAGTGGTAGTATAGACTGCCCGTCTGGCTGAACTGCTTGCCGCAAATGTGGCAGGTGTAGGGCTTTTCGCCGGTATGTATGCGCATGTGGATTTGGTAGCTGTTGTACATACGGAACTTTTTGTTGCACTGGGTGCACTCGAGGCCGACAGCATTCCGATTCCGCCGCGACGTCGGCGACTTTTTCTTCAGATTAGACATGTCCGAAGGTGACGATAGCGCGTCCTCGTCCATTTCATATGTGTTGTCCTGGACCTGGTCATCGTCGATCTCGTTGTTGCTGACGTCATCTTCAGCGGTAGCTTCCGGACTAGCTTCAGCGACTGCCATGCTTTCAAAGTCTTCGGGAGGTTCATTTGGGATTGATTCGCATTTTTCACGTTCTTTTTCCGTTTTGGCTAGTTTTTTAATGGTCTTTTTCTTAATTGCACGAGCCGCTCGTTTTCTCACCGATTTCAATGGTGATTGAGATTTTTTCCGCTTTTTGATGGTTGGCTTGAACGATTTTCGATATTCTTTGAAGTTACTGGATTGAAGCTGCTCATTTTCGAATCTGGAACTGCGAATGAAATTATTATTATCGTATTGTGTATAATTTTATGATTAGATATTATAACAACAATATTACTGTATGTAATGTAATTATGATTTATTAAATTCTCTTTATCATATTAAAAAAAAAACATCAATTCAAGATTTTGAAAAATATAAAATAAAAAAGATGCTATCAATTCTAATTGGTTAAATGTATTTAGTTATAAAAAAAATAATCATTGAAAATAAACTTATGAATTCATGAAAATAGTTATTTATTTGGTCGTGTAATAAATTACAAATGTACATTATTTGATCTGCCGAGACTAGTTTGTTCAACAAAAATATCGCAAATCGGCATGTGACTTTACAATAATACATTGTTTCTTTACTACATAGATACTCTTTGACGTATAAAAGCTTACATATATTAAGTTAGATTTTTAACTTATTTGTTCACTTATCTTAGCTTTTATATTATTATCGCAGACCTGCGCGAAAAATTTCAGTAAACAAGTCAAATACTAGAAAAATGGAACATAGAGTATTTTGATTATTCTCAACTTAAAGCAGTAATATGATATTTTAACAACATTTTTAGAGTAATATTAATATCAACTATTTTTTTCATTTGATTAAATGTGTCGAGTTTGTTGCATATAATTTATTTTAAAAAAATTTCAATTCTGTTTAACAATTTTATAATTTTAAATGCTTATTTAAATTTACTGCAGCCCCACATTAGCATCCGAAATAACTAAAAGAAACCGATCTGACAATGAAATGTTTCTTTAAAATAATACTATAACATTTGATCCTTCCCATATAAAATTAACAAGTTTATAATTCAAACTATAGTCAAAGCTCCCCTGACTCTAACTCGGTATTGGTATTAATATGTTTTTTGTGATGCAACTTCACATGATTGACCAGATACTTGTTCAATTTAAAGCTCAATCCGCACTCGTTGCAGTGGAAGGGCTTCTCCGTGGAATGCAGCTTTCGGTGTCTCATGCACTCGGCTTTGGCGGCGAAGAGACGGCCACATATGTCACAAGCGAACGGTCGCTCACCTGTGTGTATGCACTCGTGGATCGTGAGCGTCTGCCGGTTCCTGAAGGCCTTGTCGCAGTAGGAGCACTTGTGCGGCCGCTCTTCCGTGTGCATGCGCTTATGTATGTAGAGCTGATTGACCGATCTGAAGGTCTTGGGGCACTCCGGACACTTAAACGGCTTCTCGCCGGTGTGGATGCGCCGATGGGCGTCACGCGTCGACTTGGCTGCGAACGACGTACCGCAGAGGTCGCAGGGAAAACGTTTGATCTTTTCGTGCACGGTGCTGATATGAGTTTTGAGGTCCTCCTCTATGCGGTACGTCTTGCCGCACAAATGACAGACGAGCGGACGCACATTCGCGTGGACACGCAAGTGCCGCCGGAAGACGCGGCTGTTTACCATTACCTTCTCGCACATGGGACATTGGAAGAGCTGCGTGCCTTGGATAAAGATCCGGCTGCTGGCGACGATGCCGTCCTCGCCCGGCGGCACCTGCCTGTGCGTCCCCAGGTGACTGATCAGCTTGCTCTTGGTCAGGTAGGACTTTAGGCAGATGTTGCACTCGTAGCGGATAGGGCGGAGTGTTTTGCTGCGGTCCGTAGAGGCGCCGTGAATTTCGCCCAAGTGCAGCAGAAGCTCAGGCTCGAGATCGAATAGCTGGTCGCACACGCCGCACATGTAGGTGTACTTTGGCTCTGGTTTGTCCGAGGTAACCGGATCGTTATTTGGCCCATCATAACTGCAAAGAAAGATACGTGGGGAAGTTCTAGATAGAGTCATTTCATTGAAAACAATTTGAGATCATTTAATACGCGACTTTAAGGTGTACAATAATGTTAGCGTTTCAATTGTATCATTATCACTATGTTTTCAAGCATTTTGAATAGATTTTCATCCATGAAATAATTTAGTATCATAAAATTTTGAAGTATTAACAATACCAAATTTAAGTTTTAAAATTAGAGATTAAGAATATTTTTATTTATAAATTTGGTGTTCGTTATCATGTGTAATATAATAATAAAAAACAAAAACATAAAATAAAAAAATAATAAAATATGAAGTGTAATAGATTATATGAAATAAAAATACATAAATAAGTACTAATAAAAATAAATGAAGAAAATTTTTTGGGCCTGATTTCATTGGTTAGTGCAAAATTAACTAAATTTCAATGTGTGCCATATTTCGGGATTAATTTGGAAAAAAAACGTCCAGAATTACGTTTTGATTCTTCGTCAGATCTCTTGTTTTTCTAAGAAATTATCTTGTGCAATTAAAAGTGTGCCATATTGTGAAAGTGCCCACCATATGTCGAATGTAGATAAATCAGTCGAGTGTTCGGCAAATTCTATCAACGAGTCAATGACAAAAATAATAAAAGAAAAAGGCAAATTTCGGATTTCCAATAATCGTTATACTTGATCGTGATTGTTTTCAATGTTAAACTCTAATGCCAGTCAGTAGGGTGCAGTTGCTGGCGCGCAGAGCCAAGTTTTCCAGGTACATCCGATCAGTCTCAGTCGCTCTTGTGTACTTTCTTAAGGTGATTCTTGAGATACCTCTCCTGATTAAAGCTTTCGCCGCACACGTCGCACATAAGCGCATTGCTCTCGTCGTGCGTCTGTCTATGCCTGATGGCCGAGGCCGAGCTCCTGAAGGTCTTGCTGCAGAGCTTGCAGCCATAGGGCTTCTGATCGGTGTGGGTGAGCTCGTGCCTCTCCATGTCCTGCTTGCGGGGAAAGCCCCTATTGCACTCTTTACAGCTGTACAAGTTGTTCTTAGTGTGAAAACGCTTGTGCACGGACAGCGAGGCACGCTGCCGAAAGCTCTTGCCGCATACGTCGCAGACGTGCGGTCGCTCGTCCGTGTGCGTGCGTTCATGCTCGTCTCGCGCCACCTTGGAGGCGAGCTTGCGCTCGCAGAAGTTACACTTGTAGTCCTTGATCTTCTCGTGGACCTCACGCATGTGGCGCGTCAGCGAGGACGAAACCGTGAAGCTCTTGCCGCACATCTCGCACGTGCAAAGCTTCTCGTGCGTATGCACGCGCTGGTGGGCGACGTAGTTGTAAGCCGTCGAGAGGAGCTTCGCGCACGTCGGGCACTTAAAGAACGTCGTGCCTGCTAGGCTGACCTTAGCTCGCGCTAGCTCGTGTCGACGCTGCAGATTACGAGAATTAGCCTTGGCGGAGGAGAGCTGGGAACTCGAGCGCCTCGGCGACTTGGAGGACTTCTTGTCGAGCCTCAATGGGTCTTTGAGCTTGCGTTTTTTTCGTTTCGTTGGTACAGGCGCTGGCGCGGCGGGTACTGGCGCTGGCGCCGCCGTCGTGAGGATGGTGATGACCTCGCCGTCTTCCATAGCCATGCATCTGGAAAGAAACGATGTCATTCGCCTTTCCATTCTAGGTAGTGGTAGTATGTGATATGGCTATAAAAAAAAAGATTGATCTCGACTGGGTATGCCGATACTGATTTCGGGTTAATATGCGAAATGGAGGTTGTACAATGATATTGTGTTAGTGAATTCTTGATATCGTCATGGTTATTCAATAATTTCACATTTATTGATATTTACGATTGTTAAGATTTCTTCAATATCACACTTTCTTATGGCATTGACTTTCATACTAGCATTCAAATCAAAGATTGAGTACCAAACAACTTAAAGTATATCTACCTTATTAAATAGCATGATGAGAGCACTTAAATTCCATTAAAATAAATGAATAAAATAAACTAAATAATCAAAAATGGCAATAAGCGTTATTCATTTTAATATACTAATAGTCATTAATCTTATTCAAATATGTTAAAATTTTTTAATTTTAAAAATATTGGCTTTATATAAAGTAAATACTTAACGTACATTGATTAAAACAGTCTTGTAACTTTTTTTTGCATTTTAAATCAAACATGATTAAATCACAATAACATTAATCTCTACTTTGTATTAAAACAGTATAAAAAGTCGGTATTTTAATGTAAAATTTTATTTACACCATAATACTGCACTGAATAACAATGTTCTTCACTCAGAGAGCCATACAGTTTATATAAACAATCTAGCACTCTCCATCATTCACGTATTCGATTCATCTTTTACTACATTGTTGTGTTTTTGCTTCATGTGGTTGTTCAGATAACGCCTTTGTCTAGAGCGAAAATCACAAACATCACAGACAAACGGTTTTTCATCCGAATGGATATACTTATGCCTCTTGAGTTCTGATTTTAGCCTAAACCTTCTTCGACATATGTCACATTCAAAATTTTTTTCGCCGGTATGCGTCGATATATGCGACACAAGTTCCTGTCTTCTGCGAAACTTTTTATTACAATGCACGCAAGGATGTGGAAACTCATCGGTATGTGTTTTAAAATGCATATAAAGCGAAGATTTCGATTTAAAGCACATTCCGCAGATGTCGCAAACGTAAGGTCTCTCGCCCGTATGAATCCGCTGATGATCATCTTTCGACGCTTTCGCCGCAAAAGTCTTTCCGCAAAACTTGCATGAGAAATTTTTAACTTTTGCATGTACGTCTCTAATATGACGCCATAGCCCGCCAGAATCACGGAATTGTTTGCCGCATATGTGACATGTAAAAGGACGTTCATCTTTGTGGATTCTCGTATGACGTAAAAGTGAATCTCTGGAATTGAACTTTTTTCTGCAATCCTTGCAGTCATAAGATTTATTCGTTAAGTTACGTTTAGCTTTATTCGAATTCTGATTGAGTTTCTTATTTTTATTTGCAGCATCGTTTTCATCACTTATGCTTTGAGCGTCAGGTAAAGCGCTAGGATTTGGCAGACATTTCGCGAAGTGTGCCACCGTCATCCAGCGTTCACCTTTATCAGCATTAGCTTTTTTATTTTCCATTTTGTCAACGGTATCCTCATTTGCAATCATTACATCAAAAGATTTTTTAACTGATGTCTGCAAATTGTTGGACCTGCAAAACAGTCAAAGCTTGACTCGAGATGTGCGTTTCTTGTTTGCATATAGTAGTTTTTGATGAATGCATGTACAAGCACTGTAAAAGACCATGCTTTGGACGACGATTAAAAGACTGTTGTTGCAAAGCTCAGTTGAAGAATGTTTAAAAATGTACACCAACTTTAAGGTTAATATTAAGTTATGTATTAACAAAAAGTTTTTGCGCCAAGTAATGATCAATTTTTTTTAACAATTATAAAATGAGATAGCAATTAGAGGCTATCTTGTTATAATTTTAATAAATTTAATTTCTATACTCAGAATATATATCTATTAACAATGTTTTTGTTTAATACAAATACCCAATTAGTGCTACTATATTAGTAAGGCAAGTAAAACTGAATGTGATATTTAATTTTTCGTACACCGTATTTACTTTTGAAGCTATTTATCTCTTATTCAAATGAGACTCAGGTTGTTAGCTTCAATTAAGTTATATGTAAATTAGTAATTATTTTCCACTGCTACAAATAATAAATATCTTATGAATTATAGAATATTTTAATATAATTTTATTTTTAATTTCGCATTAATTTTTTTATGTAATTTTTATACTACTAATTATTAATATATTAGTTAAATGGTTTTAATTTATTCATGTACACATTCAATTTTATTTTCTCTATTCAAGAAGAAAATATTATTACCTGTCTAATTCTGAAGCAGTGATAATATGCAGTGATTGTGCATCATTCTCCTCTTTGTCCTCAGTCTAGATAAAAAATTATTTTATCAATAGATAATACTAAATTCTATCTACCGTTCTAAGTTATGTAATCATCAATTACCTGTGCCTCTTCATTATTACTAGTTTCAACTTCTAATATATTTTCAATATTTTCATCTTCTACGGTTGGGTCATTGTAGTACTAAAAAAAAAAAAAAATTAAAAAACATGAAGTTAATCTTTTACTATCTTTAAAAATTTCAACACACCTGTTCTTTTGGATGAAGTTTTGATTGAAGTTCCATTAATCGTTGCTGCGATTCAAGACAGTCTTTGTACAGTTCATGCCATGATAGTAACGTAGCTGCACAGTTATAACAAACTTGAAGAGGAAGACTGTCATTTTCAGATACCTGTGAAAAGTTAACACTTTTTTTATAAAGTAAAAATACAATGTATCTTTATGAAAATTTAAAATGCAAGTACTATTTAAAGAATATTCTATTTAGTTTTTCTATTTTAAACTTAGTGTTGCTTAACTTTAAGATAACCTACTTTAGAAAGGAAGATGAAGTTTATTTGTAACGACTATAAAATAGTTTGACAGACTTTTTATTATCGATATAATTATAATATGAAATAATATTAATTAATTAAATAGCTAATGTAAATATAAAAGTATAATAATTTTAGAATATATTGATGACAATAATCTTCAAAATAATAATTTAATATATTATTACTATATTATTAATACATACTTGAAAAGGTAAATACGTATGAATCTTTTCTTGTAAATTATGTTCCAATCCTTCCTCGCTAAATATTGGAATAAATCGATCACTTGGATTGGCACATACCCTACACAATTCATCATAAATTATCACATCCTTATTGTGTAAGATAATTTGACCAGCATCTCCGACTTCCATAGTAACAAACTGTGCCTCCTCGCTTCCTTCACATTCACCGTCCACAGGAACGAATTGGGTACCTTCATTATCATCCACCACACCTTGATCGACATTTAAAAAATATTGAGTCCCCTTAACTCCATCTTTGTCTACGAATCCTTTTGGAATTACTATTCCTGAATTCCCAACAGCTTTTATCACAACCTGAACATTTTCTGAATTTATCTGGTCCATTTTGGCTAGAATAATAAATTCTCATTGACTTTGTATTCAAATACTATTGACAACCACATCAATAATAGAAAAGGAAGTTTTTAGAAGTTTTTCTCAAACAAAACTAATATACTTACCGTTCTCCAGACTTATGCAGGTAGGAGGAATGGCACTCATTGCTGCAAGAAGGTTGGTTTTCCAAAAGGACACCAAAGTTAACTTTGCACCTTTACAAGGCGCAGACACTCGTCGTTAGGATCAGCCATACCTACTTGTGCAATGGACAGCTCCAAAAAGTGTACTAAGGAACCACGTGAATCAGTTGCATATAGCCTTCGAAAATATGTAAAGTTTATGTAAAAAGCACCGATGAGACGCGCGTAAATGTTACAAATAAATATAAAGATCCGCGTCTAACGGTCACAAACGTTCGAAAGTTCTAAGAAGTTGAGACCATTTGACGGTTTCAGATGTACTGAAACTACTGAGCGATAGTGGCGCCATAACTGTTCTCTTTCGGAGTCTTTCCCGATAATAGACAGACGCCCAAATGGAAACGGGTTTTTAGGAAATAAAGCGGAGAAATTCAAGTGTCTGTACTGTACTCTGTGGTAATTATCTCATCAGTATACCTACGTAATAATGGACTTGCGTTTGAAAACTTACACAAACATGTTCCTGCAGGAAAGGATATTTCAGGTAACAGAAACATTTTCTTCTAAAACATTTTATTCGCTCCTGATGATGTGATGGGATTTAAATTAAACTTTGAGGTTATTTTATAACTAAAAGATTACTTTTCTGTCCTGTGACTAATAATACCAATAATTAATGACTATTGAAAAAAGCATTTTCAAGTATATGCAGATTATAATATATATGTGCACGATACAGTAATATTATACGGATATATGTGAGAATTTCTGCTGTACCGACTTTTACCAACAAAATTAGATTCGTGAATTTTATTAATAATGTAAAATTATTTATCCTATTACAAAAGAATTTCACTTCAGATTTTTCACAAATCTTCTGAAACTTATTGTGAAATATCGATGCTTAGCAGCAAGATGAAATGAAATGGACATTTTGTTAACCTCAAACTTTATTTTCAATACATTTCTTGTTCAACGTCATCGATTTTCATCGATATCCTCCGTTATTATCAACATGAAGAAGTCCATATAGAATTTTTTGTTTAAATAATATTACGGAATTTTAATTTCTATGGAAAATGTATGTACAAACAACATTATGTGAGAATATTTATTGCTTTCATTTATAACAAGTAATATAGTTATATTTGTAACTAATATGTAACTAATGAAAATCAATTGAACATTTTGCCTATACCAATTAAGTTACGCATTGTGTGGATTTTCGTATCGAGAAGTGTGTAACGAACGTAGCGAGGGTTTCCAGAAAAGTAATTGTGAAATATGACTGTTACCTACTAAATACAGCAAGTCAGAGTTGCAAAGAGTTTATCAATATAAATTTTGAGGAAAAAAGTAGTTAATTATCCTAACTTAACCCTTTTCAAAATCTAGTGAAATAAAAAAATCAAAACCTTTCAATAGCAAATGGAATTTAATAGGTCAGCAATTTAATAGGTCAGCAGCCGGTGAGAGTCGGAAGTTAAAAACATCTTCAATTTATCGCGCACGGTCCATTTCCTATACGCGGAGGTTTTGAATTTTTTATTTTACTGTAATAGACTGCCTAGATAGATATTCTATATTTCGAAAACTGTAGACCAGTGATCTTGGACATTCAGTATATGTATATAGATTTTGTTATTATATTCGATGCATTGCAGAAATCAATAACAAAAACATAAATTGTGTTAATAGCACTTCCTACTTCATTGATTACAAAAAAATCATCCATTTTTGCCGCAAAACCTGTACCAGTTTTATATATATAAAATTTTTTCTAATTTTTCTTGTCTACAAAGTTTCATGGCTGACCCTGAAGTAGTTATTAGACTGAAACTGTGAAAAGACCTCGATAGTCGTAGCTATATAGTCATTAATTTTGCCGCTATAAGCTCTAACCATTTATAACATTCGAAAAAATTTCAATTAATTTCCGTATCTCCGTTGAATCTATTGGTTTATATCATTCAATAACGTCATTTTCAATAATGAATAAAAAATTCCACATACTATGAATTAATACGAACATTTATTCGGACCGTATTGATTAAACCTTCTATGTATAAAAAGAGGAATTAGAATAAAAATACCCACATCAAGCAAAACTATACGTTTAAATCACAGCGCTGCCCATCCCCGCTCTTCTCTTCCAAAAGCAAAAAGTGCCCGCGGCATTCACAAAGTGTATATATATGAGTAAATCCGGCAAACTATCACACTTTTTGTGCCACAAAACTGGCAAAAATTTTTTTTAGGAGCACATCTTTGGTACACGTTTTTTCTTAATCTGTGTACCTCATATTAT